>VXCM01004283.1:0-60586 GCA_014773175.1 Lucifuga dentata
ATTCTGACGTATTGCAACAGCTAGAGGTTCAATAAATATTGCAAACAGTAGAGGTGAGAGTGGGCAACCTTGTCTGGTCCCTCTCTGTAGTGTGAAACGTGATGTGATCCCATTAGTAGTGACTGTGGCCTTTGGTGAGCTATATAGTGTTGTGACCCAATGAATAAATGATTCTCCAAAACCAAATTTTCAAAGAACAGTAAAGAGGAAGGTCCAGTTGACTTAAGCTTTTTCTGCATCCAATGAGATCACTATTGCCCTTGTGTTGCGGCTAGCTGCATTGTCAACTCTCAGTTGGACATTCAGTTTCACTTTGCAGAGGAGAAAGTGGAGAATTTTGACTCGTGTCACAGCGATGTCTCACAGATAATACTAATAATACATGTGAAAAGTATAATTTTCTCAGAGTCCAGAGACAGTTGTGGTTCGGTCCAGATCCGGACCGGAGTCCAGATTTTGAGGATGAGTGCCCTAAACTTATTTTCAGATATTTAGGGTTATCGGAGGTTTCCATCTTTCGATTTGACAAAACGATCAGTAACACATATAGCTGAGGTTGTGCTGAAAAAAGAAACCATGCGTTAGGGTAAAGATGTTTATTTACGTGTTAAACAAAGAAAAAAAAAGCTAAATGTAAACATGGAAAACATTGAATATGACGTGATTGCTGTAACATGAAGATTTCATAATGTGCAGAAGAAAAAACTCGTTAGTATGAACCGGCATTTGTTTGTCTGTTACCGGATATCTGGAAAAGTTATGAAAGAGTTCGATGAAATTTGAGGATAGATCAATAATGTCGAGAAGAAGTGTTTAATTTTTGGAGGTGATTGCAATCATATTCTGGATCCAGAATCCATAAGGATTTTTCAGCCGGTGCTAACGGGTCAATTTGAATGACATTTGTGTCATTCATGTTGTTGTTTTCTGGTGTATAGGCTTTTAGGTGTTATTGTTAGGGTTAAGGCTAACCCCTTGAGGGATTAATAAAGTATTTTGAATTGAAATTTAGCACAGTAGCTGATTTTTTAAGATTTTTTATGGGGATGTTGTTGGCCTTGGTGGAGGTATGTGCTCTCAGAGCTCTTCTTGTTATATCATTTAGTTTGAGCCATGAATAAAACAAACCAAAGCGTGTCTTTTAGCCTGAAGCAGAACGGAGAATGTCGCTTAAATTAACACAGTGTGTCATGCAGCAAAATAGCATTTTCTTCTCATTTGCTCAGGTCAAATATTCCATTTCTCACAGCTCTGACCTCCATTAGCGACCGAGGCTCAACCTGGACGCGAAGAGTGATTTCATTTCATAGTTCACTCTTGTTCAGTCACAAAGAGAAGTGATTGCTGCTGCTTGGATCGGATGATGAATTCTGCAGTATCCAAATCTGCAATTTACTCAGAATCACCAGGACCAGGAATCGCCGTGGCAACGCTTCCTGCGCAGCAACGCCACCGCAACTTTACCACATCGCATAAAAACGAAGTTTATGCAAACAATGGGAACGAGAGGTTCAGAGCGTGGTGGAATGCTGGCGTGTTAAGGAGGAAATATCAAGTTTAATGAGCCAGTTAGAGAGATGGAGGGTGCTCTGTATGTTATTTCTTAAAAAAAAAAAACAGTGTCAAGCATGATGAGCAGNGAGATGGAGGGTGCTCTGTATGTTATTTCTTAAAAAAAAAAAACAGTGTCAAGCATGATGAGCAGCAACGTGGACTCTGAGATCCAACCACAGGACAAAGCCAAGACAAACACCACAGAATGAGGCTGTGTTTTATCTGATCTTGGTTTGGTCCTTATCTAGCCTTTACATGTGGGTACAGTGATATCCTGCCGCTCTGCCCTCAGACCAGCATCTGTGCTGAACGTGTGCGGAAAAGCAGTCAATCAGAGAGCCCGGTCATAACTTTTCACTTCAATAACAACTTCAACAATTTCAACCTTTAACTTCAGTAACAAGTCAGAACCAAACTCACGTTCTTAGCATTGATACATCAGTGCTACGCTACATATCAATAATGTATCAATGCCGTATCACATGCATGAAGGAGGTAGCTCCTCGCAAGCTGTGCGTTTCTTGAACGTGTTTGTTGAGCAACCAGCGCTTCACCCACTGACAGAGAGAGGCCATGTCAGGCTGAGGGTTCTCAAACTGCTGCACTCATCCAGGTGGAGTCTTCGCCCAGCTGTTCCAAGCTCTTCTCAACTCCAGCTGTGCTCCCAGCCCACAGAAGGAACCAGTCAAGGTGTATATACACAGGTACACGGCATATACAATTCAATTCTTTATTGCCATGTCAACACAAAGTTGATAGGGATTTGTCTCGATGCGCTCACTGATACACATATATCTGATAAATCTAAAAAGTGAGTCCTGAGACTCATTAAAAATGATAATTAGCAATACATAACAGCTAAAAAGTGCAACATCAGAGCAGAGGTAAACTACATAACACTGGCAGAACAAAAAACAATTAAAAACGAGATCTTTAGAATCATTTAAAACACTTTTAAAATTACAGATGTGTGTGTGCTGTTCCTGAATCTGCTCTTCTTTGAGGGGAGAGATTTCAGCCTTCTTCCTGAAGGAAAGGATTTAAACAGAGAGTTAGCAGGATGCGACTGGCCTCTTAAGGTTTTTAAGCCCAGGTTTTTCAGACGTGACTCGTGAGTTTCTTGCAGAGCAGGAAGTTTGATGCTAGTGATACTTGAGGCTGTGCACACAGTTCTCTCTGACTGTTTTGCTTCCTGGGTTGTGATGTTACTGAACCACACTGTTACTGAGTAAGTGAGAATAGATTGTATCACAGATCTGTAGAAGAAAAGCAAGCCTTCTCTTGAAACTTTAAACTTTTTCAGCTGTCTGAGGAAGAACAGTCATTGGAGGGCTGGACACACCTCTAAAAGAGTGGATTTGCCGTGTACACAGCTACAAATTGTCAGAAATGAGTATCAGTCAGAAGTGTTGCATATACGCAGGTATACAGAATGTGGCCTTTTCATTGAGGGTATTTTGTTCTCTGAGTATCGTCTTGAAGGCATTACTTCCTCCCAAGCAAAAGGAGTACAGCACTGAAATTGGCACCAAGCCTGAGGAGAACCTCTGCCTTAAGGCAACACTCAGGGAACAGAAAACCCCTGACTTCTGTCAATCCTGAACAAGCTTAACTGGGTATCTAAAATGGATGATTAAAACACAAGAATCTAATTTATGGTGCAGCAACAACTTCAGAGTTCTTAACTTGTTGTTTAGCAGCGTTTCAGAATANCTAATTTATGGTGCAGCAACAACTTCAGAGTTCTTAACTTGTTGTTTAGCAGCGTTTCAGAATATGGACACTTCTTCTACTGAAGTATTTGTAAAGATTACTCTTCAGATCCCCGACTTTCCTCCATCTTATTTAACATTTAATTAGTCAGAGTCCAGTTTAAAGCCATCGTACATACTGGGTATTTTTCTGTCTTTCATTAGTCTTAAATTGTGCACTTTTCCAGAAGCCTTAAAGGTAACATTTGCAGCATGTACTGGTTCTTTGCACAAAATGACCCAACTGTTACCTCTTAGGAATTGTTTTGTAAAAATTAAAAGAAACGTAACAAAGAATTAAAATGTCTTCATAGGTCTGGTATTGGCATCTTTTGATTAGTTATGCGTGAGTAAGTGCACAGGTGAAAGCGTGTGGATTTGCGTTCTGGAAGGCTGAGAAGAGATTTGCGTTCTGGAAGGCTGCGTGAAGTTGGCCCCCCACCTAACACAAAACTCCGGGAAAATAGCGTCAATCGTTTGTGCTTCATTTGTGCTGGTTTGTGCTGCTATCATTTTTTAAATATTAAAGAATATTTTAAAGGTCATCCTGAGGTCACTCAGCCCCCCAACCTGCTCCAAATTCACCCAAAACGATTTTGATCGTTTGTGCTGTTATCATTATTTAGATATTAAAAGTTTTATTATAGGCGATGACGTCATCAGCCTGGACCAGTCGGACTGGCATGTTCTCCGCCCATCGCCCATTCGGCTGGTGGCTCAGCCAAAGGACCGAACCACTTTTGCGGGGGGCGGGGAATACACAAAAAGAGGACAGCAGGCATAAACAGATCTTCCCAAGGAATATGCAGTTTCGTGTTATTAGAACTGTCACTTTATAGTTTGCCATAATACGAAGATAAGACACCAAATTTGCATTTTATATTCTCAGCTTTACGTAGCCCTGCACTGAGTACCCTGGGTAGTTAGTGCCACCATCATCAATGCCCCTTGGCAGTAAAACATGTAAGAAAGCTAAAAATACACCTGTGGAAGAAAAGAAGAATAGTAGTATATTGGAAGAAAAATTTAATTGTGTGTCAATACAGTTTTTACGACCCTTTCCAAAAATCAGATTTCTGGCCAATGTAAGTGGAGTATTTTAGCACTGTGAGTTAATATAATCTAGATTGTCAATGTATATTTAACATAACACATTGCTTACTGAATATTTCTAATGTAGTGCAATGCCAAACAAATAACATTTGCACATTTGAAGGAATATTCAGTTAGATGCACAAAAGATCTAGATTAAAATCATGTGTTAGTTGATTTACTGCAGAGCATTTTAGTTATATCAGTATATCAGATGACAGGAAATTAATTTGGGTCAATTCTGAGCCACGTTGAGCATCGTATATAAATTTTGAATATGTTGTGCATCTAGTGGTCAACATAGTTAATAAACAAGAACATTTTTATATTGCTCACAAAACATACAATATATTGTAATTGGTTGAAAAATAGAGGCCAGAATTATTCAAGTGACCAATGCTAATTACATTTTTTTCCTAAAAACTAGATGCCCAAAAAAGCAGCAGTAGATCAATTTGGAGCAGGTCGGGGGGCTGGTGACATCATCGCCTATAATAAAACTTTTCATATCTAAATAATGATAACAGCACAAACGAAAATTTTAACAGCACTAACCAGCACAAACGATTGACACTATTTTCCCGGTGTTTTGCGTTAGATGGGGGGCCAACTTCACGCAGGTGCGTTAAAGAGCTGCATGGCTGCAGGCCGGCTGCACTAACCTCAGCACCATGCACATGTATGACTTCCTTTCCACACAGAAGCTGACAGACTGGACCCGCTCCAGTCTGCCTACCAGGCCAGAAGAGGCCTAACCCTGCTGACATCTGGACTCTGCACACTCCTACATCATTTACAGACTTCTCCTCTGTTTTTAACATGGTAAACATACACACATTACTCAGCAGAGCTACAGGTACATCAAACGCCGCTTTTATGGATAATTACTTTTCTAAAAAAAAAAACACGGCATGTAGTTGTCAAAGTTTTAAATCCAGTACACGGATTCTAAATACAGGACTCCCCCAAGGCTGTATTTTATCTCCAATTCTCTTCTCGTTTACACAAACTGGACTCATGCAGCAGGGAGGGACAGACTGTTTAAATATCAGACGGTGGCTCTGAGGTGTCCGTGAACAATAGATAATCAATTTTCATTTTAGAATGGGGAAACGGATAATAAGACCTTTCCTGTTTTTTTGTTTTGGAACAGGAAAATGAAAAATGAGTCGTTTTGCGATTTTTCTTTTTATGTTCACAAATGGCAAATGGGAAACTAGTTTCTTGCTTGAAAACTTTCTGCTTTGCTTTGGCGTTTATTTCTTTGTTTGTCCTGGAAGTCTTTGCCTGGTTTGTAACCTGGCTAAAACCAAAGAAGAAGAAGAGGAAGAAGCTAATCAGACTAGTGGTAGATTCAAGTTGAAGTTCAAGTTCAACTCTTTGTTGTCCTGCTAGAACAAATTTGGTTTGCAGCCAGGCTTTTAAGATGAATACACAAGTACTGGTGACACAAATAACCACATCAAAAATGCAACATCTGCAGCCAGACAGGAAGAAGAACAATCCATAGGCTTAACAGGAAATGTAAGGGCTATTTCCTGTTAAGCCTGTCGATAGCCACAGAAGCAGAGGAGACCTTATGTCTCTTAGTCCTCCTGAGACGGCGGCCAAAGGGCAGGAGCTCAAACTCCATCTGATCAGAACAATCCAGAATGGCATCAGCCATCCTATGGACCTGCTCATTATAAACGTCCATCAGCTGGACCTGACTCACACGCAAATCTAGCTCGCCACTTTCACGAGGTGTCCAAGTCTGTTCTTACTGGACAGGTTCAGCTTTGCATTCAAACAAGAAAGAACACACAGGTTTCACTTTAGCAAACAGGGAAAGGAATGTCTAGCGGTGATCTCGCTGTGCGTTATGAGTCTAATTTGGAGCCAGACGAGGATTTTCTGAGAGGAGCGTTGGGAGGTGATTTGCTGAATGAGGACCAACTTTAGCTTGAAGTCACTAATTGCTGAGGCAGATTTGGGGATTTGAACGCAACAGTCACATTAAATAAACTTCTGATTACTGCCGCCATTGTTCATTGGACAATGTCAAATGGGTCTAGTTTAATTTCCGGGAAAAAATAAAACAATTCAACCCAAAAGTGAAGGGCTCCACAGTGGAAACACCTTCAAAAGGTGTTTTATCACCACAGCCATCAACGCCATATTCATGTTCATACCTGTTACCTGCTGTTTCAATCTGCTTTAAGCTGCACTCTGTTTTAGGAAACTGTTTCCACCTGATTTACTGTGTTACAGTACTGATATTATCATTTATAATTTTTCTTTTTTTTTTTGGTGCTTTTACTGTCCTACTGTTTTTATAACGTTAGTGTTATGTTTGATTTCTGTGACTATGATAGACAAAAGTATCTTCAAACTTTAACTTTGACTACTTTTTTAATTAAAGCCAACTAGCCTTTTTTCTTATCATCATGGCTGATAAACTGTATCTGGTGGAGGAGGCCTTGGAGCCTTTCTTTCAGCAGGCTGGAGGCCTGGATCTGAGACCGTCCATTCAGCAGAACAAGACGCCTTTGCAGAAGACTGAGACCTCCTCAAAATGGTTTTGGTGTGGTTGTTTGGGTCTGAGCCCAGGTACAATTACTGTGTTAAGACCTGCACAAAGACACACCCTAGTCTGACTGAACACCACCAGACATGCTGGTGTGAAACACTCTCAGAATGCTGCTGGCACCGCCACCAACCAGCTCAACGCATGATTTCATTGGTTCTGTTTGTCGTCTTGAGCAGGAAATCTCCAAAAGTAACCTTTTTTGGTGAGATTGTGCAGATAAATGTGCTTGGAAGTTAAGTTTATTTGTATAGCTCATGTCATATTTCAGGTAATGGTAAATCCGTCCATTTTCTAAACCCGTTTGTCCTGTTGAGGGTCACGGGGGGCTGGAGCCTATCCCAGTGGTCATAGGGCGAGAGGTGGGGGTTCACCCTGGACAGATCACCAGTCTATCGCAGGGCTGACACAGACAAACACATTCACACCTACGGGCAATTTAGAGTTCCCAATTCACCTGACATGCATGTCTTTGGAGGTGGGAGGAAGCCGGAGTACCCGGAGGGAACCCACACGGACATGGGGAGAACATGCAAACTCCACACAGAAAGGACCTGCCCCGGCCAGGAATCGAACCCAGGACCTTCTTGCTGTGAGGCAAGAGCACTAACCACTGCGCCACGGTGGTAATGGTAAATGGTAAATCATTTTATTAGTATGGATGAAATTCAGCCTCTGTTTTTAACCTGTGCTGAGGAGCAGTGGCAGCCATTATACAACGCCTGCGGACCAACTCCAGTCTAAACCAGCTGCTTGGTCAAGGAGGAGGAAACCCACACAGGCACGGGGAGAACATGCAAACTCCACACAGAAAGGCCCTGACCCAAATCGAACCCAGGACCTTGTTGCTGCGAGGCGACAGTGCTTTAATTGTGTACTGGAATGAACTGAAATCAACAGAAGTCTGAAATTAGGAGGAAAAAGTCAAAAGTTTACCGTTCCTATAGTATATTTTGGGAAAGGATTGTCAGAAATGCAGCATGTATGCAGGTTGTATATTTTGGGCTCAAACATGCCAAATCGCTGGTATGGTCCTTTAAAAAGGCTGGCTCAGAATCTTATGTTTTAGACTGATGGAATGCATTTTTATAAATGCTCGTTGCTTCTAATGCAGCTTTAAACTGATACATATAAGGAATTAAAACATTTCTTCAATCTGTTTGATTGATGAGAGTGAAGCTTTGAGCTGCTGGCTGGAATGTCAGAGGAACGTCAGAGGAACGTCAGAGGAACGCTGGGGAAATGCTTCCTAAGTATCAAAGTATTCTCCTGTGGAAACCTTTTGTTTGTGTGGCTGCGTTGTTTTACCTCCACTGATGACCAGGTATGATTGTTCACATTCATCATGTGGAGCTGAGACGACGGCAGGAAACATAACAGCACACACACATACACACACACACACAAACTGCTGCTGGACATGAAAAATGGAAAGGAAACGCTTTCATAACCTTCCTGACTGAGTGTATTGTAAGTGGAAAGCTTTGTGTTTGTGTGGCCTTTAACATTTCCTGTCTCGTGGCGAAGGAGAGTTCACTCATTCCTCCTCCACAGCCCAGCAGTCCCCTGACTTTGCTTTTTCTTCCTCACACACACACACACACCCCGCCCTGCACAGACGATCACACAGAGGGTTAATATGCGTGTTTATCTGTTATTTTAGTATCAATTTTTTAAAGCGTGAAGCTCTAAAAGCAGAATTTATGTTTCCTTTGCAGATTTAATGTCAGTGCCGCTTTAATCTGTCAAATGAATCAGGATAAATCGTGACTCATACATATGAAGCAGCTCATTAAAGGACAGTACCAACCATTTTGCATGTTTGAGCCTAATATATTCAATTTTCCTACATGTTACATTACTGACAATCATTTCCCAAAGGATAAAACCGTATTTCAGTTTTCCTGATATTTTTCAAAATCTCTTAATCTTTCAAAATCAAATATTCAAGTGATATACCCACCTTAAAAATCCATGTTTCTCCTGCTAATAGTTACACAGCCTTATGAAGTCACAGTCCTTTAAATTTTTCCATAAATGCAGGTCTTCTTTTGGGACTACCATATACACTTGACCATAAGTTGATCTCGTGTATAAGCCGACCCCGTGATGTTGTTCCATCAATTTATTTGTTTAGCAAATTACCTCTTTTTCTGGGTATTGTCATAGTACTCCTCTGATTTTCTGAAAATAATCCACATACCGGTAAACAGCTGATTACTGTAACTGACATTAGCTGACATTAACTCTTCCTCTTCCTCACCTGAATCACCAAACACTTCATTCCAGTCCTGCTCTGTGTAATGTACGGTACCGTACCGGTATATGAAACCGCACTTTTATAAGGTTGTCTTTGATTGGCCCATTCTTTTGTCTTTGACCAATCACAGCAGAACTTACTGGCCGCCACAAAATGTGCTGATAAGATGTTTAGTCAGGAAATATCTCATTCTAAGGTATGATTTAAACTATTTTCCATGGGTAGTGGTAATGGTAGTATGTCCACTCCTGGAAATTTCCTTCTCTGGCATCAAATCTGAATTTCTCGTGGATAAGCCGACCCCTGATTTGCTTTGTGAAATTTGGTAATAAAAACTCAGCTTATACTCGAGTATGTANTAAGCCGACCCCTGATTTGCTTTGTGAAATTTGGTAATAAAAACTCAGCTTATACTCGAGTATGTATGGTATATTCCCTGGTGGAGGCATACATTCACTCCACATTTTTTATTGAGCTTAAACGCTAAAATTACATAACTTCTAAAAAAAAAAAACCTGAATACACGTCTTGTTGGTGATGATGGATTACCTATCCCAAGAACGTTTCAAGTATCAACAAGTTGATTTTAATAGCAGAATGAACTGAAACCAATGGAGGTCTGGAAGGTAGGAAAAACATTTTTAATTCACCGTTCCAGTAGTATGCTTTGGGAAATGATTGTCAGTAATGTTACATGTATGAATACTGAATATATTAGGCTCAAACATGTAAAATGGGTGTTATGGTCCTTTAACACGCTGATCTTCATTGGTTTTTACCTGAGACTCACCTGACTACAACGCTGTGACACGATGCTCTGATTAACGTGAGAGAAGCTTTATGAATGAGCTTCAGTTATCTCAACGCTTTCTTAGTGTGATGCTGATTTTTTTCACAAACTGGCTCCGTGTTTGGAGCCCGTGAACATCCACAGCCCGGCAGCGAGGTCATCAGGTTTGGAGAGGAACAGAGTTTTTGACTGAATCCTGCAGTCAGAAAGCCTTCAGAGCTGCTTCCCTGCTATTTGCAGCCGGCAGCATGAAGCAGCTTTAAGTCTGAGCAGAATGTGGAACTTTCCTCCAGCAGCCCTCATTACCATGCTCAATATTTGGAGCTTATTAAAAAAAAAAAACAAAAAAAACAGCAATCTCAAAAAGTGATGTGAGATTATGTAGCCCAGTTAAAACTTCATCCCAAAAGTTCCTGAGAAGCAGGAGGAGAATCAGGGCAGAGATCCAAAATGTGCCAAAGCCATGATTCACTTTTTAAATCCTGCATGCTGCTGGGAAGAGGCTTTTAGCGGCTCTAAACACGTGAATGCTGAATATTAATGCAGCAGGATGTTGGTTCTGGCTGTGGATGAAAAATAAGTTCTGCTTTGTGTTTGTTCAGACTCCCTCGTTCCACAGCGGCAGCACTTCATGTGCTGTGGAGCTGCTGGAACACATCCTTTCATGAATGGTCTTTTCACGGGATTTTTTTTTTTAAGCAGGCTATGGAGATTTTGGTTCAGTTTGAAGTTCATTCATTCAAAAGTTCTGCATGGTGAAATAATCCTCCACGGCTGAGTGGGTAAGAGCAAAGTCCACAAGTGATGGATTTCACTCACCGAACCACACCGAATTACACTGTGGGTGCTTCAGGGCCCGTGTGTGTGTGTGTGTGTGTGTGTGTGAGAGAGAGAGAGAGAGAGAGCTGTAACAGCATTTTTGATGCTGCTGTCATACTTTAAGGAAATCCTTTTATAGTAATATTAGAATTTAATTCAAGTTTCCAATAAAAGTACACTGAGAATAATTCATATGAGAAAAAAAAAAGAGTATTTCATTCAGGGGAATTGAGGTCTTTGCTTTAATTCTGAGTCTGAAGATACAGTATATGCAAATATTAATGCTAACAATCATGTTCCACTGTGGTGTACTGCACTTAATATTTAAAACAGACAAAGATTAGCTACCAGAGGCAGAGTATCTGTGGATTCCTGCCCTTTTCTCTGTGATCCAACAGGAAATGGATTTATCAGATATAGATGCTGAACACTTGTCCTTCCCTGCCAGTTTTCCACACTTCATTTGCTATGATAATCCATTAATAAACAGGTGCATTCCACAGATTCATTCTTTGCAATCTAATTAAACCACCATGTAAGAGAAATGCAAAAAGGTTAAGTGTCTCTGAGGGATGCCAGGCTGTGACAGAGATCAGGGTCACCAGGGAGGTGTGATCCACGGCAGGACCAGGAGAGCAGAGAGGAGTGAATAGCTAGCTAGCATATGTGCTATGTACCTGTGATGCTTTTTGTTGCAGGGAAAGGATGGACCTCTGAGTTCTCCTAGCAACATGGAGATGTTTTTGTGGTCTGCCTCCTCCTCCATAGGAGCTGAAGTCATAGATGCATTAGAAGGTTATGAAGCTTATGAGAAAAGTAGGCACACAGATGAAGTTAGTATAGAACTGGCCAATCAGAGACTGGATCCACCAGCTGACAAATGACCTGATTTCCACCAATGTGGGGTCGGTGCTCGAGTTCGTACCTTTTAAGAACCGCTAGCATCAACCTTACAGACGTAGGCATCCTACGTCAGTAACAACAAACAAATTATCATGGAGGAGCTCATCTTGGCATCTTAAAAGATCACTGCATTGTTTAAACGCTTCTTTCATGATGGTGGTGCAGGTAAGCTTCCTGTCCTGCTTCCTGCCCACGACGTCGCGCTCCCCTCCACATCAGCAAGTTTTGGGGCTGAGAAACGCAGCATAGGAACTGGTTTTCAGTGGTTTTGCAATAGAAATGCATTATATACGTTACAACAGGAACGCTAGTGCAGGTTGGTCGCCGCTCCTCCTTTGCTTCTGTTTCGTTTTTTTTCCTGTGTAAGTTTTGCTGTATTCCAGTAAGTTTGGTGATTGTCTTGTGAACTTTTTGTGAACTCTTTGCTGAGGGACTGTTTTTTCTTTTCCCACTGAGTTGCTGGCCGTTGTAACTGGAGCTAGCTTGGTGCTGCTAGCATTAACGTCTGTACCTGCCGTCTGCTCTGGTTATTTTTTTTTTTTTTTTTTNTTTTTTTTTTTTTTTTTGTTATTTTCCTGCAGCTCCTGCAATACTTTTAGGAGGAACACTGCACCTGTTCTGCTTTTCATTAGCTCTCTTTTTCTTTTGCTGTTGTCGTTACCGCCTTTCCTGGGCAGCAGTTATTGCAGTTGATTTTTATCCCTTTTATTTTTTAAATTTCTAAACTTAACAATAATAATATAAGGCAAATATTTACAACCAATATATACCCCGTGGATAAGAAAGGAAAAGCAAATAAGTAAATAATAAATAAATAAATAGATAAGACAGGGCAGCAGCTCAACTGAATTAAAAATTCAATAACATAAAAGCCTTAATTATAGCAGAATTCAAAAAAAAAAAAAAAAAAAAAAAAAAAAAAAAAAAAAAANTAAATATCTTATTCTTTCCAGGTGATAAATATTAGTTAGTTCATCAGTCCGTTGTTTAGATGTGGGACATCCTTCTTTTTCCAATGTCTGAGAATGAATTTTTTTAACAGTTAGACTCTGGGAAAGGAATTGCTGACGTGCTTTCTTCCACTGAAGAGTCCATTCAGAAATACCAGAATTATTAGAACTGGATCTGGTTCAATATGTGTTCCAAACATTTCAGAAACAATTCCAAAAATGCCAGACCAATATTTTACCATTTTGGAACAAAGAGCACAACCATGACGTAAATTTGCTTCTTCCACGCTGCATTTTTCACAAAATGAAGATATGGTCAAAAACATCTTATTTAGTTTAGTTTGAGAATAGTGCAGTCTGTGGATGACTTTAAACTGAATAAGAGAGTCTGGAGTTAATAGAACAGAGATGTATTTCGTCTAAACTACGAATCCAAAGCTCTTCAGCTATCTGACAACCCAGTTCACTTTCCCAGCAAGCTTTAATTGAGTTTGTCCACGGAAGACTAACATGTTGCAAAAGCTCATAAAAATGATTTAACATCTTCTGAGTAGGTATATGTGAAGTAAAACATTTATCCAGAACCAAAGGTACAGCAGTTTCGAAATTATCAGAAATGGTTCGTACATAGTTCCTGATCTGAAGAAACCTAAAAAAAATTACTCAAAGATAATCCATATTTTTTTGCAGTTGGGTAAAACTAGCAAAAAAATATACAGATCACCAATTGAGTATATTCCATAGTTTTCCCAGCGTAAGAAACCCTTACCAAGATGTGAAGGAGTAAATGAGGGATTTCCACAAATTGGAAGCAGGAAAGAAAAGGACCTTATCCCACAGTACTGCAGAATTTGCCGCCAAATTCTTATTGTACTACTAAGTATGGTTACACAACCATTATACATTGATTTTTGTAAAGGTATCGGGAATAACAATACAGCACTTAGATAAAAAGGTTGGCATTGGTCTTCTTCTAACTGAAACCACGTAGGAGATACTTCCGGTTTCTTTAGCCACATATACATAGTTTTCATATTAATCGCCCAATGGTAAAAATGAAAATCAGGGAGAGCCAGACCACCTCTGACTTAGATTTACACAGATGTGCTTTGTTAATTCTATGTCTCTTATATCCCCAAAGAAAGGGAAGAATAAATGAGTCTAGCTGTTTAAAAAAGGATTTGGGCAAGAAAATAGGGAGGCAGTGAAGGAGATATAATAATTGAGGGAGGAAAAACCATCTTAATCGCATTTATTCTACCAAGTAATGAAATCAGAAGTGATCTCCAATACTCTATATTCAACCTTATTTTCTCTATTAATGGAGTGAAGTTAGCGTTCCTGAGGAGAGAAAATGATCTTGTAACTTTAATTCCTAAATACAGGAAGGAGTCATGGGTAATATCAAATGGAAAATCATGTAATATAGACAAATCTTTTAATCCAACCGGCATCAGTTTACTTTTTGTCCAATTAATCCTATAACCTGAAAAAGCCCCAAAATATTATTGCAGTTGTTTTTGAGCGTTTTTATTGTCATACTTTACTTATAAGTATGCATGTATATGTATAGTTATGACACATTTCTCATTTTTATTCATGTTTTATTATTAGGTATGTACTTTTGAATTGCTCATTGAAATATCTTTGTAAGTGGCTTTGGGTATCTAGAAAAGCACTACAGAAATGGAAATTATTATTATTATTATTATTATTATATTCAGTTTGTGGTTTGTCTTTTGCACTTACACCAGCCCATGTTGGAAAGGGTTAAATAAAACCCCATAAAGGAAACTGGAGGACCTGCTAAACACAGAGGACACGTCTCTGCATGCTTTGAAAGATAAAAATGTCATCCGAGTGGATAAACACCAACTTAGGGCCTGAAAGCCCACAGGGGATTAGCTTGGCCAAAGGGCATCATCAGGAATTCATGGAGCCCACCGGGGCTGTTGAAGGCTGGCTTGTATTTCTGTCCCTCTCTAATGCCATGAAGACAGTAAACATCAGACGCCGAGCTGAGACAATAAGAGGAAACGAGTGGCAGAGGGACCTGTTTTTGACATGTCATAACCGAAGCAGGACGGAGAGATTCATAGCTTTTTAGTTTCTACAAAGAAAAATCCTACCAGCAGGACAGAAGGATCAACAAACGATTCCTGCTGGCAGGGACTCCACACAGGACTTTTCCACGGCTTTGGATTTGGGGACACAGAGAGAATATACAGCCCACTCCTGTGACCTGGGACAAAGAAAAATGGCACAATCACGGAGCGACGAGGAGGAAGAGGTGTCATGTACGTGGCCTTGAGGCATCCTTTTTTTTAAATCTGTCAGCAGGCATGTTCACAGTTTGCAGTATGAAGACAGTTAGATCCAGTCAATAATAACCAAGAGTTTGAGGTCATCAGAGAGGAGGACGCAGCTGGAACGACACGATGACGAGACGATAAAAGCAGACAGAATTGAAGTCACCTTTAATATTTTGTATTAATATACCAGTCAACACAAAACAAAATATATACAGCATATGTTTACATATATGATTATATGTTCATGCTGTACCTCAATACACAACAAAACCTTCACGTAGGGCTGGACCACATCATATCTTTAATGATAACACTGGTATAACTTTACACGTGATATAAATTTCTCATATCACACTAAGATATTGTGGCACGATGAAGTGTTGAGACATTTTCATAACATACCAGCAAGAGAAAGTAGACAAGCAGCAGCAGGTCAGCCTGGAGAGGAGCTACAAGCTAACAGGCTAACAGCTAAAGGTGGAGACGCAACAAATCAGTTTCTCCACCTGAAGCAGAAACACCGGGTGAATACCAAGAAGGTCACATGAGGAGGAGAGCCAATCAGCTGATTTGAGACACAAAGTAAACAGGAAGTGATGCTGACTCAGTCAAGCAAAACCGGAGCGCTAGCTAGCTGTACTTCCTGGCCATTTCTCAATATGCGTACTTGTCCGTACTTATGTTCTCATGTACTTGCAAAACGTCATCAGTCCCAGACCAAGTCCTGTCCCAATTCAAAGTACGCATCCAGCTAAGTATGCGTTAGGTTCCTGGTGTGTATTTGCTATGCCCATTTTATCAAGGATGCTTCGGGAGCAGACTTGTGTGGACTTGGGTCATTTCTCAATATCAAGTATGCTAAGTACATACTTGCGTACTTGTAAGTTCATATTTGAGAAGTTGACCTGGAAGTACGGACTTGCAAGGACGGGAGGACACAGAACGCCTAAATTCCAATTGAGACACAGAGCCTATGACAGAACAAGCTAACGGTGGAATGAAATTAGCTTGGCAGTGACTTTTCATTAGCGGTGACTTGTTGTGATGTGTTGCTACCCAATCTGACCCAGAAACCCGATCCGGACCACACATGCACGCATGCGCGTCGCATTTAGAAAATGCATCTACATCCAGTTGCCAGATTCCTTTTAACGACATTTAAGTTTAATACAGCATTTTTATACGACATTAAACTTAAATGGATGAACTTCGTTTTTGTCATTTGTCATGTGATAACCTTACAAAATGAAGTCGTTTGCAGCATTAAAGGTAACTTTAGTTATTAAAAAAAAAAAAATATATATATATATATATATATAGCAATAATAGTTCACCAACAGCTTGTTTTTATGATACTGAAAAAATGAACTGCAACAGGCAACAACAACATGTAATTTAAGCAATTAATTATGTTTGATATTTAGTTGCTTAATAAATATAACATTCTTTTAACTTCTGCCGCTTTTGATTATAAATGTGTAATAAAGTTCAGATTTTAAAATGCTATTCAAACAAAACAAATGTTGGTTGAAGATTTATAAAGTCTTTAATAAGGTTTCATTTACAAATGAATACATTTGTTTAAAAATGGGTTGCAGCATTCAGACCATGGGTTTAAAACTAGCATCAAGTATTGAAAGTACTTTCAGCAGGACAGTGACTTATTAGCAGATGTCTCATGGTATATCTACATATTAGCCCCTCTGACAGTTCTCTTTGGCCTCACAGGGCTCATTATTTTTTATTCAGTACTTTTACATATTTTTTCTATTGCCTTGCTGTAATTTCTTCTTCTTCTTCTTCTTCTTCTTCTTCTTCTTTTTTTTTCTTTTTTTTTTTGTTTGCTCTTCTTTGTGCATTTCCATTCAGCCTATGGACATTATGTTATAGAAAGAATACTTAATTCAGTTGTAAGTTACTGTGAATAAACTTTGTATTTTCTATTCAGCAGCCTCTGCCTCCAGTTCACTCTGGATCTTATACCACCTCATATCACCTGGTCACATTTGAAATACATTTTATTCTTTTCATATTAACATTTAATAAAATCACATTGTGATTGCAATTGAATGAATTCAAGATGTTCATTTAATTTCATTCAAATCCTGCCTGAATAGAAAACAATTTTTGAACAAACTGAGTGCTAACGAGAAATGCAAAAATGCAATACAGCTCACATTGAAGTATCTTGGTTATTTTAATAAATACAAATTGATAAAAACTTGGGCATTTAAAAAAAAAATTATTATGCAATACTATCAAAATCCAGTGGTCCACTAAAAAAATAAGAATTTTGATGAATTAGAATAATATGTTAGGGTAGGAATTATATTATTATTATTTTTATTAGTAGTAGTAGCAGTAGTAGTAGTGGTAGTATCAGCATTAGAAATAACCAATATGTGTTACATAAATATATATATATATATATATATATATATATATATACTTTTAAATATATTAGTCAATAATTTTTTCCCCATATTATTTACATTTTACATTTGATAAACAACTTCATTCAACTTCTTATTAACTTCAAAAACAACATATATAAAATTTAGAACCTTAAGAAACATTCTTTTTGGGTTTTTTTTCTCCAAACTTTATTTGACTCTACAGAAACAGAAACTGCCGTAAACTGCAACATTGAAAGACCGGATCTTCCGGTCCAAATCGGGTAGTGATATGATGTATGAATGGTGTTAGCTTAGCTGCTAACAGTGTTAGCTTAGCTAACTTCAGGTGAGTTCTTGTCTTGTGGTGGATTTGGACTTCAGAGCGTATTTTAGTTTAGCGTCACAAAGGCTATTTAGCTCTGGAGGGAAAATCTGCTAAAAATCAGATCTGATGACATCATCAGTCATTTTATTTATGTTTTTATAACGACTGAAGACGAGCAGCTAAAGCTAATCTGAGTTAATATTTACAAGCTAAAATATTACAGGATTTAGTTATTTCTACTTTTACTGAATGGAAAAACTCTACTGTTTCTATTTTTACACTGATTCATTTTTACTCATATTGGTAAAGTTTGCAGCATTACTTCAGAAATACCAATAAACATTGTTCAGTGGTACATCATTCACATCACCTTGAATATAATAATCACCAAAATACTGTACCTTCAGATATCATGTTTTTTTT
Organism: Lucifuga dentata; assembly: GCA_014773175.1. Classification (NCBI taxonomy): domain Eukaryota; kingdom Metazoa; phylum Chordata; class Actinopteri; order Ophidiiformes; family Bythitidae; genus Lucifuga; species Lucifuga dentata. The sequence continues at coordinate 18,142 of VXCM01004283.1, forward strand.
TTAAATACAATATGCAATATCCATGCCTACAATAAGGACACTGTAGCATTTAAGTAGGCGCAGCCGATCTAGCATTAAAAAAAAAAAAAAAAANAAAAAAAAAAAAAAAAAAGACATCTGAAGGTATTTGGCATTTCAAGAAATGAGAGTTGACTGAACGACACCTCCACATCCACAAAATATATGATGCCATCATACTCAGCACAGAAAACATGCCTGATGATGAGAGATGGCTGGAAGATTCATGTCTATTGACTAACAATTGACAATCGACAGCCAATCGGAGCAACCAACATATTAAACACTACTACGACAATATGAAAACAAGCTGAATGCCGTTATGATGGCTCTCTGACATGCACAGTTATGATTAACTTTTCCTCCAAACCAAAGTTATGAGTTAAAATATTGGAGCTGTCTGGAGCCTGAAATACTCACACACCGTGGGAAGCGGCTGGACTGCAGCACTTTGGGACTGTTCGAGGTTCAAAGTTCTTGTATTTTGTGTCCAGGTAATTCTCAGCTCGGGTTCTGCTTGTCATGATGTATGATATTATTTGATAAATGAGCGTTTTAGCCCGGCTGCTCTTTGAGTCAGATTTCTGCAGGTTATTGGAGTTTCATTCTACCATCACTGTTTGAAACCTGAACTCCTGTGAAGTTTCATAACCTCCCAGCTTTGCAAAATTTTAATAACATTCATACTCAGCAAGATATCAAATATTGGATTATGTCCCACTAGCTGTAACTGTTAGAGAATGATTGAAACCGGAAGCAGGAGCTGACAGCATCATCCACTATGATAAATGAGTTTCACATCTATCGCTTTATTTTCACTCTAAAACAATCTCTATAGATATTTAGTGATGATGTAATTAAGGAAACGACAATGTATCAGTAGACAGGCTAAAATTCTACATCATTAGCAGACTTTTAAATAAGAATTGGAATCTTTATGGAACATCAAATGAATGGACCATTCAAATGAGGGACTTTTTCCTGGCATGTTTTCCACTGGTCTGCTGTGGAGAGGCATGGTCTCTTCATGTTAATATCGTGAGTTTTTCCGCTGAGTCGAGTGAGATGATTCACAACCATAATTGAATCATATTCTGTCAGTTACGTCCTGTTTCCAGCATAAATCAAGGAGATTCAATGGGTGGAATTCATACAACAAAGCATCAGATTTAATGTGGCAATATGAAGGCAAATATCATCACATAACCACGTTCCCTCATTCATAAACATCTGTTAGCAACATCTTTTCTAGTATTAATCTCTTTGACGCCAGATGAACCTGATAAATTGTGACTCTTAAATATGAAGCAGCTCGTTAACGTGCTGGTCTTTATTGGCTGTTATCTTAATGGCGTCTGTAATTGGATAACGTTGTGCTGATTTACATAAGGTAAGCTTTATGAAATGAGCTTCAGTTATCACGTGATGCTATGTAGTTAGCATGACTTTTTTTTTTTTTTTTNCTTTTTTTTTTTTTTTTAGAAATGAATTCCACCCAACAAGTTTCTATTATTTTTCCTTCACATCGCCCTCCACCCTCCAGATAAATCAGCACATTCTGACATCAACTACGGTAATAACCACATTTTACTTGGCTCAGGTGAAGGCTGGAGGTGTAGGTGGAGACTTCAGCTCTCCACATTTTGTTTGTGTTTGTAATGTCCTCAGTTTTTACTTGCAGCCTGTGCTTCAATTCAGGGCAGTTTAGCAGGAAGCCAAAGTAAATCAAGCTGCTGCTGAAGGGGGAAAACCAATATTTCTCTAAAGTGGCTCCACAGATGTAGAACCAGATACTGTCCTACAAATGCAGTAATGGCATCCTGAGGAGATGCAGACAGACTCTGCAGAGTAGATGCTCCCTCACAAGTCCTATTTTGTTGTAAATTTGCAGCGTTCTCATGCGGCGATAAAACACAGGCATCATTTACAAGCTGAGAGACAGAAATAACAGGCGTGAGTTACTAACGAGATCACAAAAAACCTGAAGCTGGACCTCTGTTTGTCTGACCTAAACAATAACACCCATCTCCTTTCATTGACTTCCTGTTTGAATAAATGACCATCCAAATTCCAGGCTAAATACTAATTTTAACAGGAAAAGTGGCAAAAGTGTACTCAACTGTGAGTGTATTTTCACTATAGCATTAATTTACTATATTGATGTTATATTTAGCATGTGTATCTACTTCATATGCAGTAGAACTGTTAGAACTGGGGCCTTCACAGAGAAACATCACATTATGACACGCTGTCAGAAAGCTGTTTTGATGATGACGAACAACTCATTTAACTGTCATTACGAGAATTGCTTTGTTATAATCAAGTCCCATTCATAACCCCCNCCGACCTCACCCAGCGATGACATCACACTGAGAACTGTTGTTATTCCAGACCTGCAGAGCCATCAGCCGCCCTCATTTCCACTCTCATCTGTGGACCCAGGGGAACTGATTGATTCCTTTAATGAAGACCCAAATAATGAGTTTGGCACCGTCGCTTCGGCGTGCACTGATTGGCTGATCATATCGACGCCTGAATGCTGAGATGACATTCCTGATTTGCTCTGTCATCTATCTGCGTTGCGTAAGTGTCGGCACGTGATTCTGCCTGAGCTGAAGTTCAAACGGTTAACTTCAGCTCAGCTTTAATGAGTCCAAACAGCGACTCGCACAAAGCAGCCGAGTGGAAACTCCTCCAGATGAAGCTGAACTAATGAACTAATGAGGGTTCTTTCCAGCCTCCTGGTGAGACCCCTCTCTTCCCTCGCTTTTGTCTCTTTCACTCATCTGCCTTCCTCTTACTAGAGATGGGAGAGAGAAAGAGAGATGTGAGGAACTCAGAGAAAAAGGTTAGCTAAATGGGTCGTTTTGTCCTGTCAGTCTGAGATGATGTAAATTACACATGGCGTGTTGCACAGCTGCCATTATCTGTCACTCGACTCCTATCATCTGTCTAAGAGCTTGTTATTTTGTTTTTTTGTTTTTTTTCATAATGCGCTGCTTTGTTGTGGATGACATGGTAATTTGTTGTTGTCTCATCTTTTCATATCTTTCCAAATATGTTACATGACCAAGTACAGAAAAGATTCTAAGTGTTCTGCTGACCAATCCACCCATGTGCATCAGAGAAAATGATTAAGGAGTGTGTGTGTGTGAATGATAAAGATCAGCAGAACCATTATGTCAGTTCTATTTGCAATCAAATTGACAGACACATAGGTAATGCGTTAACGTATGAACCTAAATGACTACTAAATGAAAAAGTAAAACTTAAACCCAGTAGTTCTGCTTTTCTTAAAGTCAGTCTGAGGGTTGTGGAATGTTGCTGGATCCGTCGTCGCTCAGGTGTTGCTGCATCTGGAATGTTCCCCAGATGTCTGGTGTATTCCAGATGTTGTGTTTAATGCACACCTGTCCTGACGGAAGAGAAACAGCCTTCAAACCGCCTCTCAGGGTAAAATCTGCTCCACGAACAACAGCGGCACAGAATCTCCATGGTTTTCTTTTCGTCACGTTGCCTGTGGATGGTGTTGGCATTCCGGTCGGAGCGAGGTTTTGCTTTTCCAGGCTGAAGGCAGGACTCTGCTGTAATTGGCTCTCTGTGAGTTTTGGGAACATGGAGGCTGAACACGTGCTTAGTCTGCTTGCTTCCATTAGTTTAATGGTCCATTTGTTCCTGCATTGTGCTGAGGTGAGCAGACACGCACGCACACACACACATGCATACACACACACTCGGTTCTCCTGGTGATCCTCCATTCCTCTGCTGTCATCAGCAGCTCAGATTGTTGCTGTTACAATGGAAGTAGGGGTAAAAAACGGTCGTTAAGACACAGAGAAGACACGGAGGTGCTGAGGCCACGTCACTGAGTGGACTCAAGATAAGCCATGTTATTTTTCATCAATTAGGATAATCGAGTAAAGCCAACAAAACCAGCCAACAAAACCAGCTCATTTGCTGAGTTTGGATAAAGCCTCGGTTCATCTGGAGCTGATCTAGAGACTTTGCTGCAAAAACATCAAAATGTGTTTTTGATAAATGTGACAGACATTTATAGAAAAATAATTCAGCCTTACTGAATTTATTTGAGTTTGTCAACCTCTCTGAGCTATTTTTTAAATCTCAAAAACTCACGTTAATGTCAGAGCACAGGAACTGCAAATGGAATTTATTGATCATACTATATTATCATCTATAAAATATAATATTGATCATATTATACAGATTATAATAGTTGGTTCACTATTGTGTCCCCATATGCATAACAAGAGAGCTCACTCTGGAGCCCATTACAAGGTTGACAAACTCTGATATTGTACATATACCATGTTTTGATAGATATACGTATAAATTACCTTTTAAAATTACCATTTTATATAGATCTAAAGCCCAAATACATGTAATTATATATGTATATACCAGAAGGTTAAATAGATGTGTAAGTAAAAACACATATACTGCAATGGTTTTATATAAATGTGAAACTGATCCCTGTACTATGATGGTGTGATGATCCTTGTTAAAGTAACAAAAAAAAAAAAAAAAAAGNAAAAAAAAAAAAAAAAAAAGGTTCTATGCAATAAGTCAAAGTAATTTAATTGTATGCCGAGATCTATGGAAAACATACTTTAATCACTTATGTATGAGGCTCCTGAACCACAGTGGACACACTTCCTCTTATGAGGTGATAGCAGTTTGGTGTACCAATACACTCATGGAAATGGTGAAAATATATTAATTATAATTATTATTACAACAGTTTAAAGGTTGTAGCATGCTGTGTTTAATTGTTTCAAGTTGTGAATATCTGAGGAATATCTCATATAAAACAAACTTTACCCAATAATCTTGGTGACAATTCAGTAGCACCTTGATTTTGGTAGGAAGATGTTTCTACCATCCATACCTGCAGTCTACACCTGTGATATTATAACATGCAGCAAACAGCAGCACAAGTAGGAGGAACTGACTTCTTAACATCAGGCATGGTCATCAGAGCAACATTAGCCAGAGGGTAACATTAGGTAGTGGCCAACAGTAGCCAGAGGCCAACATTAGCCAGACACCTATATTAGCCAGAGACCATTTGCCAGAGGCTAACATTAGCTAGTGGCCAACATCAGCCAGAGACCAACATTAGCTATTGGTCAACATTAGAGACCAACATTAGCCAGAGTCCAACATTAGCTAATGGCCAACGTTGGCCAGAGGCCAACATTAGCATGGCCAACATTAGCCAGAGGCCAACCAAAGGCCAATATTATCCAGAGACCAACATTAGCCAGAGGCCAACATTAGCTAATGGCCAACATTAGCCAGAGACCAACATTTGCCAGAGGCTAACATTAGCTAGTGGCCAACATTAGCCAGAGACCAACATTAGCTAGTTGCCAACATCAGCCAGAGGCCAACCAAAGGCCAATATTATCCAGAGACCAACATTAGCCAGAGGCCAACATTAGCTAATGGCCAACATTAGCCAGAGACCAACATTTGCCAGAGGCTAACATTAGCTAGTGGCCAACATTAGCCAGAGACCAACATTTGCGAGATACCAAGGCCGTTTCTCAATATGAGTACTTGTCCATACTTGTGTTCTCATGTACTTGGAAAACGTCATCAGTCTCAGACCAAGTCCTGTTCCAATTCAAAGTACGCATCCAGTATGCTTCGGGTTCCTAGATGTGTACTTGCTCCACCCATTTTATTGAGGATGCTTCGGGAGCAGACTTGCGAGGACTTGGGATAGACAAGTATCCCAGCATGCATTTCGCATTAACCAGCGACAATGGAGGAAGCTGGTCAAACTCACAGCAGTAAGTTATAACTTTTGTTTTATAACTATTAAAGTCACCAAATTCAGTTTTGAGATGTTTTTTATGCAAGAAATTAGCTGTTTACATTTCAAATACATGGTTGACTGCTTAAAATAATGCTGAATTAAAAATTTGTTTCAAAGTTTTTGGAGACAGGAGGCTCTGCTAGTGGCTAGCTGCAGCAGCAGCTAGACTGATATCAGCAGCGCTTTGGTTATTACCAGCAGCACTGATGTCTCCTTGATGCGTTGCTGTAAGCTCTTTTCTAAGATAAATGTTGGTCTCAGGTAAAATCCAGCACTTGGCAGTGAAATACTGAGATATTCTTCTCAATCACTTACTCTTCAGGTTGTGTGTCAAGTACAGCACAGGGACGATTCCTCCAGTGTTAGCTTAATTTTATTTTATTTTATCAGCCTGTCACTTCTACCTCACAACCTTCCGTTCTGCTTTCCCTCGTTACTCTCCCTCTCCCCAAAAATCACTCCACCAACCCATCACTCTCAAACAACCGTCTTCATGGGCAAATACGTAGTCCCTTCAAACCTTAAAATAGCATATATTCCTTTGGTATATAAATTAACAGAAAAATAAAACATAAACTCAGATTCAGAAAAAAATAAATCTCTTCTTACAGCAGCAAAGCTTGTTAAACTGAAGAGGGGAACATTTAATTGCTTCTTAATTTAACTTCTAATTTGTATATGCGAGAAATTTTCTATTCATTCATTTAAAAGTTAGACTTTGCTTTAAGTGAGGAAATGGTTTGATTTGGTTTGATTGGCTAATTTAGTCTAGTTTAAAGCTACATCCCACAAACTAATTTATGATGTGCTTGGCAGAAAACTACCTAAACTTTTGAAGCCCTGATATTTCCACCGGCCCTCATCAATCACTCTCTTCACCTTGAGTTTCACACTGTTCAAGCACATTCAGAAGCCGCTAACTGATTCTGTTCTGTGGCTCAGTTCATTGAAACGGTGTTGGATCTGCTGCTGCCTCGTGAGGATTTCCAGAGGTCACGGGGCCAGTGGAGTGTCTCTTCTGATCCAGAGACGAAGCTCACCGTGGGGATGTGACACGCTGACCCTCCTGGCAGCTGTGATAGATACAGTGGGACTACTCTGACCGCTCTGGCTCACATCCACACGCTCGCTGTTGGCCCTGGTCATCATCTCTGGGGTTGAAGTGCATTCTAGGAATGCTGGGGGTTAGAATAATCTGTCCCATTTCTCTCTCAGACTCCCAGATCATGTGTCAGTGTGCCAGAAAACACTGTTTGCTGTATGGATTTTAAACTAAATGATTTAGTGTCCATGAGCTCAAAGGCCATTATGAGAAGTATGTCCTTTCTATCAGTGTTTCCCAAAGCAGAGTGACTAATAACCAGCTGCCAGCTGTGTTTACAGTCTGTACAGTACTAATGTTTCATAAACTGATTCAAGATCACTAAATTAAGAATTGGTAGCGCCACACAACCAAGAGACAAAGCTGGCTTTCTCCACAAACATGGCCTACTTATGGAGAGTAAAAACTGTCCCAGTCCTCCATAACCTTCATCAAATAATAATGGTTTCCTACTGCTCTGATTAAATAGATGATTAGAATGAAATTAGAATTGAATAGATGATGATTAAACGATGATGATGAAATGACGATTACAAAATATCAAGAAAATATGATAATGTACCATTTACTAATCAATTATGTTTCATAAAGTAACACAATATACACGAGTTACATGATTGAACTGAAGTTGTCCAGTCTAATATGTACAATTATCAGGTTCTCCTGCTGCAGTCTGAGGAAGGTGAGCCGCAAACTATTTCCAATATCAAAATGTTATAAAGAAAACACTTAAAAAACTGTGCAGATGTTACTGTAGATCATTATGCATTCAGCTGTGACAAGCTGAACCTGATTGGCTGACAAAAGCCTCCATATTTTCAGTTAAGAACTCCATAGAGACATCATAGCGAAACTTCTCCAACTTTACAAAGGACATTTCTGATTGTTTCATATTTCTGTTTCCTTTTTTGCCACCCTGTTTACAGATCATACGATTGCTTGTCTGTGAGTAAGTGTATGCTCTCCCACACCTGAAGTGTCTTACTTAATTCCATCACAATTATTTCTTAAAGTTTAAAACCATGTACTGAGGACGGGCTGTTTTTACTGCAGGTAGAAAAGCAGGACGTGGTGCTCTACCTGCAGCAGATGTTTCTGCTTTCTGTTCAGGTTTACCTGCTTAGGACGGTCCCACAAAAATGTGCAACAAATGCAATTAATCTCGTTAGAAATTAATTACACATTTTTTTTTGTTTTGTGGTTCACTATTGGTGATGCTCCCCTCGCTGACAGGCAATGGTCATTAACCTTAAATAAAAGCTAGTAGTTTAGTATCTCAAAGAGGGGTGGCGGTGACAGCGGTCCACTCACACAAACACACACACACACACACACACACGGTGCACATAGATGCATGGACATACACATATAAACACACACACACACACACACAAAAAAAAAANGGGGGGCTTAAATCATTCAAATGAGTTACTAATTAATTTGAATACAAAACAACCACAACATTAGTAAATATCTTACAGGGACATCTTAACTTGTCTTTCTTCTCCTTTTGCAGATTCTGGTGTTCCTGTTTATCATTTTTACTGTCCTCTAATGTCTTTCTCATTCCAGAGCCTTTTGTTCTCCATCCATCCTCCAGTCATCACCAGCGGAGCATTTCCTCATGGCTCCTCCTGTTACCTGATTGTCTCACCTGTTTTGAATTCTCTCATCAGCTTTCCTGCTTCCTTCCTTCATCAGATCATTTTGGTTCGTTCTTGGAGAGCTTCAGCCTGACTTCTGTCTTCTGCTCCTGGTGCCTCACCCTGTCTCTTCTCAGAGGTTCTCTGGTGCGCTGTCCCATTCTGGACTGTGTTTATTTATATACGCTGGTTCCCAGCCTTCTGTGATACTTTTGATTATTTCAGTTTTGTGTTTTTCCGCTAAGCTTCAGTAAAGATCATTACCTGTCCAAGTCCTGCTTTTTGTGTCTCTCCTGTAGCCATGATAAAATCATTGGAGCGAAGTAGTAAATTGTTTAAATTAATTAGTAAACTGTTTGAATGAATTTAATTCATTTGAATGAGTTACTTGACTGGCAGTTCAATGAACTGGCAGAAGAATGTCATCTTATTATACGTTAACGGTCTGATCTTGGCCAGTGTTGACACGGTAAATGACGACCCAGCCATAAAAACATCACGTATTACAGCGAATAACAGCAATGTTCACTGGTAAGATCACCTGGTAAGACTTCGCTGGATTTCCACAGATTGACGACTTTATGAACATCTCATCATTTTGGAGGGTGGCAAGCCACCCAATTGGAGCGTTTTCCCTTGGATGACTTGACTTCCTGCACCGTGGCGGTGGTGTGGTAGGACGACATTGATAGAAAACTCTGACTGAAACACTGGAAAAATATTGGCTGTGAAATCTAACTAAAGGAACCCAACCAAAAGACAGTGAATTTTATTTATTTTGCTATTGTACTCTTTATGTATTCTTTGTAGTTGCATTAAAAACCTGTGTTTCAATGCAATCATTTTATATTCGTCTGAATTGGTGTTCTGATTCTTTTCAGTGTCCAGTTATTAATTACTGTAAATTCTCTATTAAAAGCTGGTATTCAAATAGTAGGCGGCATCTAATAATAGCTGGGGAGCGGAGTCAGCAGGATGAAATAAAAGTGGTCTCATATAAAGGTGGGTTGGTGTTTGTCTTTTACTCTGAGTGTAATCTGCTGCAGCCACCAGATGACAGCAGCCATGTTTGATACCAAACCGCTTAAAAACCTCTCCAGCCGTCATCCTTCCAGCCAGAAGACACAACTGTCTTAACGTGAAACAAAGCCGTAAACATGGAGCCGCTGTCACATTGGGGATGGGCTCCACGTCCCCAGTGAAAAGTGTGTGACCCTCCACTGTCATCACCAACCAAGAAAAGCGGATGAAAATGAAGCTTTCTAAAAGCTGCTGGAGGCGTGTTCACACTGAACTTGTGGCAGTGTGTTTTTGATGCAGTTTGTCCATCAGCAAAATATATAAAGCCAGAAATCTCTGTCTGTCCATCTGTCTGTGGCACCAACCTCTCTAGAACCCAGCACTGTATGAAGCTGATATTCAGCAGGTTTGTTGCTCAGGACCCAAAGACATGCAGCGTCACGTGTGAAGTTGTTTGGATGAGCGGTTCTAGAATTGAGCTGTGCTGGTAAATAGTAGTAATCCACGTGGCGGCAGGATACACTCCAGGAACACCAGCAGACGCTCTGCTTCACAGACACTAATGGCAGGCTGTGGCACACACCATAAAGTTTGGCCCGGTCCAAACAGGCATGTTTTCAACAGGCACTGCAGTAGTTAGAAATAAAGTCTTGTCTCTAATAAAAGCCTGTCTCCTATATTGGCCGGTTGGGTCTCTCTGCAGTTGAGGTAAATAAAGGCCCCAGCCACTAATACAGCATTTGGTTGGTTGGAGGGAGGGATGGATAGATGAGACTTTTTTGTCCCAGAGGGAAATTTGTCTTACGATAGTTCTCATTGTTTGACGGCCCTATTGAGTACTAACCCATTAATGGCTTACATTAGCTTAGCCTCGTTCCTGAACATAAGGCTTCCTATCAACCAGATTTCCTCCATGTGGACTGTTTGCTTCTCTTGTCTCATTACTGGTTGCCATGCTCATGATTCCTCCTGCTCAGTATTTTGGCCAAATTTCAAGTAAAGCCTGTCATCTACTTTTACCTGCCTCATGGAGCAGTCCTCTCAGCAAATGAATTTCTTGTTCATTTGCTGAGAGTTTATCCTGGTATACATTTTATCTAAGTATATAAAAAATATAAAGTTGCTTAGTTAAATGTAATCCAAGCAACATGTATTGAATCATGGGAACTATCAAATGAAACAAATCAATGAAAAAATGTGTGCAATGCAAATAGGACTTCCTCTATTGTTGGATGTAACACGGGAAGAGCACGAACACAACCGTGAAGGTCATGATGTCTGAGATGAACCATTTCTCTGCCTTCACTTTGTTTCCTACATTCTGGAAGGTATCAGAACAGAAATAATGTCTCTGACTACAGCAGACATTATTTTGGAAAAGCACGCAGTACAAACTGATTTGACATTTGCACGGCATTAGCAATTAATACAAATTCATTAGCCACAATTACCGTCGCTTCACTGCAATCACTCTAATCAATATGAAGAAAGTGCAAGAGATTAACGCCATGAACTGAACGTAAACAGGGTCAATACAGTTTAATCTGTGGTTCTGAGGTGATAATCGAACAATACACACTGAATTAAACACATTACAGCATCTAACAAACCTGATGCTGCTTTACAAGTGTTGTTTCGTGAGGACGATTGTTAGCACAGATCGCTAATTGCTTAATCAACTGTAGAAAGCTGATTAGTTCACTGGCCAACCTGAATACATGAAGAAGAGACGTGCTGAACAGACGTCTGGACCTCACAGGCTTTTCTTTGCTTTTCTTTCATTCATTCATTCATTCATTTATTCATTCAGTCCCCAGGAAAAGATTGTGAGTATTCTCATACTTTTTTCTTTTTCCTTCAGCAACCTGAGGCTGCTAACTAGAAATAGGTTTAGATGATCTGAGCGTGTCTGCTGTACTACCAGAAAGAAGATGAAATATGAACCAAGAATACCTTTTAGAAGCTATTATAATGTTTTAGGTCCATGCTATTTTTATGCTTTTGAAAATGGTTGGCAGTAACATAATGCATATGCAGGTAATATTTATAAGGCGAAAACATGCAGAATCACAGTATGGTCCTTTAAGTTGGAATGAACCCCCCCCCCCCCNCCCCCCCGACACACTCACACACACCTTGTTCCACAGAGCCAGCAGTTTCCTTAATTCTCTTCTTTAACGTTTCAGCATAATATAACATATTTGATCTTTTCCTGGAAATGTATATTGTGATTCATGAATGGCTCTTTTCATCGCTTCCAGGCTAAATGGAAAATTGATTGGCTGATTTTCCATCTCTTTCCTCTCCAGTGCTCCAGTCTCTCTGATCTTTCTCTTCTCCTCCTCCTCCTTTTGCTTCAGTCAAACTTCCTGTGAATGTGGATGAATGTCTTCATATCTTCTTCATCTCTATCTGTTCCTGCTGTTTCTCCTCTTGTTTCTGATACCAGATCCTCCTGCAGCTGCTTGTTACCTCCATCATCTCTATCACACACCTGCTGTTACAATACATTCAATATCACAGAAAAATACTGGCTCAAACAGTTGTTTTCTTCTTTTTTGAAGCCATCTATTGCTAACTGATTTTACTCAAATACTGTATATCCAGTCATTCTTTTCCAAAACACACTTCTTCTTTCTGCTCTCCGGTACCAACGCCTTTCCTAATTCAGGTGTCTTTACTGGCTAATGATCAACAAACTGCACACGCTGGTAATGTCTTATAAACCAGTATGGAGTTGGTTACTAGCGGGAATTACAACCAGTAAAATAACCACCTAGTATTATCCCTTAAATGCATAGGTCAGGTAGTTAGCGAGCCGGGACCACACCTCTAACTCATTCATTTTTTTTATTTAAGCCCTCAACCTCCTGGTATTCCTCAAACTATTTGTCTTTAACAGTTTTATGCTTTCGATTTGTCAAAATTGATGAAAATAATTGTTTTTCTAATGTTTTTTGCTAAAAAAGAGTATCGGGTCGTTGGAGACCCGACGTATGTAACAACGGTACTTTTTTTCCCTGGTAAACAGGCAGCAGATAATAGTCGTGTTTTCAACTTTGGTCATTCGGTTAGTACTGTAGTATCACTAATATGATGATCAAACGCTGAAACTAGGAGGAAGAAGCTGTTTCTGCTGTAAACTATGCTGCTAGCTTACTGCTACAGAAAGACGCTGTAGTGCCATGTAAAGCGCTTCACTGCATAGCAGCATGGCTGTGATGCTCCAGTGTTCTGCCGAGGACCTCGTCTCTGCCAAGAATTTCATCCCCACTCATGGACAATGGATCATATATGTAATTCAAGGCAATATTTATTCCTTTGAATAACTTTTTCAAACAGTGATTATGGCACTTCTTACAGAGAGTAACAGTAATACCTACAGTAAGTCTGTTGCGCAGAAGTGATTCAGTCCTCCATTCTTACTTATTTCTGCCAAAATAATGCATCCCCTCTTTTCTCAGTCCTGAGGAGGGTTACATCCACCAAACTCATCCTGTCTCAAAAAATAACTCCAAATATGGGTTTTTAACTTCATTTCATTCCTTCATCTTCAGAAAGTTATTTACACTGGACGTAAATCTGGGCAGAAGAGCCACTTCCTGAAAAACACATCCCATCCTTTCTTAGCCCTGAGCAGGCTCACATCACCAAATTCACCCTGTTTCACATCCAAACAGCCAAATGTGAGCTCCAAAGCTGATTTCATTCCTTCATTTTTAGAAAATTATTTAGAGTGGATGCAAGTCTCGGCAAAAGTGGGGATGTGATTTTCAGCAGGGATTTGGAGTTCGGCACACCACCAGCTTTGATGACGGGATCAATAAGCCAGTGTAAAATACAATATGGCAAATTTATTTATTTTTTTTTGTGGATTTGTTATTATTTATACAATGTTCTGAAAACATTACAAGTAAAAATATTTTACTTTGTAGCTCAATTTGTGTTGTGTAAGTTACGGGTCTCTAACGACCCGATGTATGTAAGAATGGATGGAAAATGACTCATGCATTTAAGACCAAGAGATGTGAAGAAATGACACAAAAGTGCAAATTTTTCAATTAAGAATTTGTCTCGGTAAATATACTGACGCCAAACCTGACATGATTTTTATGAATATTTGTATTGGTTCACCCTATTAAAAAAAAAAAGCACAACAATAAAAACTGAGTCAGCAACAAGTGATGAAGGTCCTGATTTAGCAACAAGAGGAGGAAAAAAACGGAGATTCTGGGTCCATCAAATATGAAGGAGGTGGAGCCTGTTTGATACAAGAATTAAAGCTTTTGAACAAACATCAGGATGACCGTAGGTAAATATTCATTAAGACCTTCATCATAATAAAGCTACGTTGTCTTTATACTCACTGGGCCAGATTCATAAACGGCAGCAAATGGTATGAGCAAATATTATCATGCAGCCACTAGGGATGAGTGAGTTCACCATTATCTGTATCTGTTCAACCAACTAAATTATCAGTATCTGTATCTGTACTCCAAATGGGCGGGGCTTAAACTGGAAGTGGGCAGGGCCAAAGTAAAACACAATGTTATGTGGTGTGTGTGTGTGTGTGTGTGTGTGAGAGAGAGAGAGACTGTACTAATAATGGCCCAGATTCATAAACTGCAGCACATGATTTACCTCATCACTATGTGCAAATATCACAGTGTAATCACATTCCTCATTCATAAATGCCTGTTTGCGACATATTTAGCCTTAAAGAGGCATTACTGTGATATTTCCTTATTTACATGTGGTGGTAGTTATTCATAAAACAAACCCACACGCTAAAATTAAGACCTGCTTCATTCTGTGGTAAATTTCATCAGTATGAAATCTGGGCAACATTTCAAACTTATTTGCCTCACGTGTGTTGGTGATCAATAACTTTGATAAACTCACTCAGCTGATCAGTCAGTTTTTAAATGTGAGTTTTGAAATGATCTACTCACGTTCTTGTGGCGTTCATCTTATTCATTAAGTCTCATCTGCTGTGCATGTCTGTCTTCCTCACACACACACACTACCATCCACTCCCCCCACACCCCCGCAACAGCGATCACACACTAAGGAGCTTAACATGCGTGTGTATCTGTTATTTTAGTGTCAGTCTTTTAAAGTGTGGAGCTCTAAATCACAGTTTATATCTCTTCGCTGGTTTAACGTGTCAGTTTCTCCTTAAAACCACATGAATCAGGATAAATCATGGCTCCTAAATATGAAGCAGCTCATTAACACGCTGATCTTCATTAGCTTTAACCTGAGACTCACCTGACAGCAATGCTACCTTAATGTGATTCCCTTCTGTATTTAATAAATAATTATCAGAAACGTTCAGCTTCTAATGTCCTGATTTTCATATACTGTACCTTTTTAATATCAGCCTTAACTCACAAAAACACATTTTCAAGAATTTCAACCTTTTTGAACTGAACAATTATCAAAACCTTTCAACAGATCGGAAAAATTTGCATAACCATAAAAACACAAAGTAATGAACACAGCATGAAGATTTCTATCTTGCTTTTCCCCGTCTTCTTTGTCATCCTCCTTTCCTTTCTTTTCCTCTTCCTCTTTGTCGGAAAGCCTCTTCTACATCGACTTAAAGACATGGGAAAACATTTTAGACATACAATGTGTTTACATGCTCTTTACTGATGAGACTTAATGCCAATCTGATCACGTCTTAGGTCAAATTATAGCTGAAATGCAGAAAATTTGAGTTGACAAACTTTCTAGCACCATATTTACCAGCTTTTGGGTGTGTGCCATAAAAGAGGTTTGCTTGATGAAATATCAAGCTCTTTGAATCATCCCTCGTTGTCTTCATTAAGACATGCTGGGCTGTGTAAGACTGCTGAGTGAAGACAAAATCTAATAAAACACACAGAAATGAGGAATGATACAGAATCTCACTGACTCTCTTATTTTTACACTTACGGCTGGAAGGACATCCACCATCTCACCCTCTTCTGTCTGGTAGGAACTTTAAAAAAGAAAACTGAGTTGTTTTTTTTTTTTTTTTTTTTTTTGTCTTCAGCATTTAAGTAATCTTTGTATTTTGTTTAAGCACATCTCAGCTTTTACTCTAAGGGAAGCTTTATGAATGAGCTTCAGTTGTCACAGTGCACGTTTAGTGTAACACTGCATACTTAGTGTGGTTTTTTATGAATCTGGTCCACTTATAATTTTTGTCCGTTTTATTACACAGGACAATTTTCTGTGCCAAACAATCAGACAAGCCGCTATGTTGAATGTTTTGAGTGTGACATTACCAGCAAATGACACTTTGATTGGTCTGATGCATTTGTATTCACAGGCGAAAAGTTGGAAAAATTCAACTAGATCCAAAAAATAAATGCCAAATTTCATCAAGCGAAACTCCATCGTTGATGTGAAAGGCTCCGTTAGCAGGGCATGAATTTGAAAGCTATTATTAACGTGGGAAATACTCACATGAATTACTCGCCTCTGGTGTGTAAAGGCCTTTACTCTGCATGTATGCCGGCCTCGTATTTTTATTAATCTTTCTAACTATAAACTCCTGTATGGATTGTAGTATTATTAAACAGATATCACTTGATCATTTCCTTAATTCCAATCTAATCTAATCTCCATATAATAAAATGAAGAACATATCCCTACCAATATTTGTCAGGTAACATTCTTGCATTCTTCAGGTATTTACTGCTTACAGTCATTTAATGTGATGTTAACCATTATCAGTAATCACTGTTGTAGTATCTACAGCTTATTTCTGCACAATAACACACAATAATTAACACATTTTCACCATTTTTCATGTTTGTATTTAATAAGAATTCATACCAGATGGCTTTGTGACAGGAAATGCTTCCATTGAGGTTAGGGACCGTCAAGTGCGGTCGTTAAAAAAATGTAGGTCACCTCAGTGTGCTTAGTGTAGAAATTTATATACAATTAAAATACTTTCACGGTATAACCCTTTTCATTGACAAGGACCATCCAACCAACAGTTTTCAGCTACCATAAGCTACCATAAGCTACCATAAGCCATTAGCAAAGCTGAGGTTGTGCAGCTTTTGTATACACACTCTTCATCTTCTGTTTAGCTTTGCTAACTGGTTCAAGTTCAAGCACCAACTCATCATTCAGGAAACATGGACAAGTAGCTGATTAGGACAGGAGACTGGAAGAAAAGCAGACAACTAAAAATGTCCAGCCGATGCTAAAACCAAACCTACACCCTTCCAGCAGAGTTCTAAATTATCTGAGGAAGCTCCTGCCTGTTTGCAATAAAAGGCCTTACCTTCTACTGAAGTAATACTGCCATCAAATACTAACCACGTGATTACTGACTGGACTGTGCCTGCAGGTTATCTCTCACCTCTTTCCCTGCAAGTTAATCCAAGGTGATGCTATGTGCTGAAGGGAGCAGCAGTGGAAAAGGCTGAAATATCTGATTTAATTTCAAAAGTAGAGCAGAAGGGATGGAAGGCT
Organism: Lucifuga dentata; assembly: GCA_014773175.1. Lineage (NCBI taxonomy): Eukaryota > Metazoa > Chordata > Actinopteri > Ophidiiformes > Bythitidae > Lucifuga > Lucifuga dentata. The sequence goes on from VXCM01004283.1 coordinate 35,246, forward strand.
AAACTCCATCCTGTGGAGGTTGGTTGAAGAGGATTCCTTGGGAAGTCAGTCTTGTCCTTATTGGGAGAATTAGGAGTAAGAGGGCGGAGCCTGAGACAGACAGTAAAGGTATTTCCTTTACTTTCCTTTTGCTATTTTGAGCGGCTGAGGATCAGAAGAAATGTGAATGTTTTGGGACAAAGATACCAGTCTGACAGTAGTACCACAGAGGTAACAGTAGGAGGTAAATATGGTATTTTTGGTTTATTTGATGTATTTCATTTGCTGTGTTGTTAGCTTTAGGTAACAAGCTAGGTTAGCTAGCTTCAGGTTACTTAGCTACAGCTGGTTCCGTGGGAGAAGACGACAATGAAGGTAAATGTGGCTTTGATTTATTTCCTGTGCTTTCTCTTTGCTCTGTTAAGCTTTTTTATGCTGGACGCACAGGTCAGCGTGGACAAAAAGACATCACAGGGAAAGACGCCCTGCCGCATATGGTCTGCATAGCACCTATTAATCTGGTGCACATCAATGATTTTGTAACTTCGTGCAGATGATTCAAAGTGGAGGAGCCGCTGGTAGCCATTTTTGATATGCTTCCTGCTACACTTTGGGATAATCAGTCCCTCCAGCATTTCACAATATTTTTTTTTTTGTGATTTCTGCAGCCAAAAATGCATTTTTTTTGTGGAAGCTTTACTGAAATTCTGCTATATATTTTGAAATGGTTTTTTTTTTTCATGTTAATGTGTCAATATCTGCTCAGTTTTGGGATGATTTTAAGCAGAATACATAATTCAAAATTTAAAGTGCTCAGTTTAGTTTATTTTCCTGAACAAACAGCTCTTTTTCCTTTTCTTACTTTAGCACAATCAAATGGGATTTTACATGGCGCTAATTAACATTACAGTTAGTGGACTTTTAGCTCACTAACGTTTTTAGCAAAAGTCAGTGGAGTTGAACATAGCAAAAATTAGCATCACGGCTAGCAGACATTTTCTGACTGGGAGTGAGAGATGCTGAAATTAAAGTGTTTTGGGTTCATGATGAGACTGTGGTGGACATAACAGGAAACTGGTAAAAGTTTGAGTAAATCGCTGCTCACCATGATTCTTTCAGTGCGTGCTGCAGTCTTCCTGCTGCCGCTTCAGTCATGTGATCTGCGCTGCTGTGCTAACTGTGCTAACATTCTCTATGCTTTGCTGATTCTGTCCACTTTGTCTGGTGTTTCAGCACAATGTTACACGGAGTGAAAACTATTTCCTACTTTCATATAAAACATTTATAAATAGTTTCTCAGGTCCCTAGCTGTTATTATGTTGGTAATGAGATGATGTCAGCATCAACAATCAGCATCATCTTCGCACATGACACGCTGACAGGCCAGGGGAAAAGTTTGCTGACGTGTGGCAGGATTGGGCCATTTTCCCCAGTAACAACGCAGTAATTGGTCAAAATTACCAACCCACTTTTGATTGGATCCTTTAATGCACTAAAAGTGCAGGGATTGGTCAAAATTGCGAGCTCTCGAACAATATGTGCTGATTGGTTGATTTTGCATTGAATTATGTGATCGCAGAATTGCAGAATCCTGGAGGGACTGGATAATAACAGCTTGGCGTGGTGAGAAGATGCACGGAGTATAAAATATTCTCGTGTTCGCTCAACACATTTGTGTCAGCGCCAGTATATTTCGGTCTTCAGCCATGCTAACTTCAGGTAGCAAAGTTGTTAACAACCTGCAACTAGTAAACTCATGGTCGTTTAGTTAGCTTGGGCTACCAGTGGTAATTTCATTGTCATATTTCAACTTATAGATTTTTCAGCCAGGTTAGCTTCAAGGAATCTCAGCAGCTTATTAAGACTATAGTTGTTTTCCTCATAACTTTTGCTGATATATTTTGGTTCAGTTTGATTTTTTTCATGTGTGAAACTGAACCAACGCAACAGTAAATGCAGCATTGGAACAATTTAGTCTCTGATTCAGACCAGCAAACAGACTAGAAAATGGCCTTAGATTCCACCTCTGCTGTACTATTGATCACTGCTACAATAAAAGTGACTAGATTCTTCTTCCCAGTTACTGATTTCTCATTTGTGGCCTGACTAAGGTTTACTGTTTGTACCAATCAGTGTGTGTGTGTGTGTGTGTGTGTGTGTGTGCATGTGCTCTCCAGTGACCTGCCCATTAAGGCATTTAACTGGCTCAGCGAAAGCTTCGGCTCCACTCTTTCTTCACTTCACATCCCTGTAAGCGGTGCTGTGAGCCTCCCTCCCTTCCTTCCCCATTTATGCCTGTTCATGATTTACTCCACAATAAGCACATCTTCAAACTTTGCCAGTTGAAGTGCCACATATTCACTCAGCAGTTCCAACATTACACATTTCAGAATTACTTCTCCTTGAATTTCCACCATTACAGTCTCAGGGGGTACGTCCCAAAAATGTCTTCTCTCCTCCATTCCTACTGGGTATAAGATGGAGGAGGAGGGGAATGAGCAGGATGAGACAAGACGCAAATAACTGGTCAGATTTGTTCACCATCATTATATACATCAACAAATGAAGTGGGCCAATCGCAGCTTTTATTCTTTCTGAAACACCAATAGCCAATCACATTGCTCACATACATACGACAGATTTTTTAGCAAACTTTTAGAAAATTTCGTAAGAGTCCGTAGTCTGCACATATTCTGCACCAGACCTGAAAAGAAGTAATTCTAGAACATTTTACAAGGTGAGTGAGGCTCAGTGTACCAAAATTAACATTTTCCTGCCTTATTTGGGGTGTTGGTAAAGAAGTTTTAAGGGTGTCATTTTTTAAAGTTTAACAATAACATTTTCATGCATTTTTTTAGCTCTTAATTAGCCACATTTGCATGCAGAGTACATTTAAATGAGGGTGGGAGTGGTCACCATGACATCACACATGTAAAGGCCAATTTATACTTTCCGAGGATGCAAGTGTAAGTGTATTTGAGTGTTTATGTCAGAGGGTGCTCTGTGCAGACATCTGCTTACCTCCAATGTTTTGTGACAGCACGACCGCAAGTCAGCTCAGTCATTACGCTACGCTAGTGCAACTGCGCATGTGTGGATCGCATCCTCCAAGCAGATGCTAGAATGTCATATAAACAGAACCACATACACTGGTGGAGTCCGTGTCCGCTACTGTATGCATACATGTCCATTTAGACGTATAAATTGGCTTAACAAAGACTTCCTGCAAGGATGCATGCTTCCTCCGCTGGAGATGACAAATCAGTGTATCCTCCCTCGTTTCCTTTGGTTTTGAGACACCATTGGCTGGAGGAGACAGGATAGGAAAGATCCTGGCATACCTAGGATCTTTCCTATCATCACCTACCAGTGATTTCATCTGCTGAGCATCATTATTCATATAATTCCACCGTTCAGATTATTCTTGATGCGCTCTTGATGCGCTTCATTTAATTTAATAAGTATCCCAAGGATGACACTTTCACTTCCTCAAATCCTGTTTGATCCTCCAGCTTTGCTTGTGTGATGATTTTTATCCTTTAGATGGCTAAGATGAAGTGCTTTATTTGCTTTATTTTCTTCTTATTACACAAAACCAATAGATTTCTCTCAGAATGAGCCTGAGCAAACATAATATTTTCCTATTCTCTTCAAAGTCAATATCATCTGTTGTATTTCTCACCCATTACACTCTTTACATTCTGTTGATTCTTATCATCAGGCCCCACTGAATTGCTCCATTCCTTCCTTTTCTTACCTCAAGTGTTCTTTCTCTCTACATCATCTCCTGACTTTACACTCCACACTACACTATACACACCATCGCTACGGCAGGAACTGAATGGAAACTAATAACTGCCTGCAAGGCTGAAAGAGTCAGAAATCTAAAATCTTTGGTGTGTCAGTGAGTTACAGTACATGAGAAACCAAGCAAAAGCTAGGGTATGATCCTTTAAAGGCCAAAGTTATATTTCATGCCATTGTCAATAGAATTTGGTTTTAATATAGATTTCCATTCCAACAAAACCCCAGAGAGATGATAATTAACTTTTATTTATAACAGCATAAAAAATATAATAGAATAATTCATGTATGTATTCTTTCTCCTCTCTGGTTATGAAGGTGAGACAAAGGTTGATAGCAACATTAGGAAAGGCCTGTATTTGGCAGGAAGTGGCCTCAGTAAATTGCTCAGTCAGAGACAAATCTGTGTTTACTGCAAAGCTTCATGACTCAGCAGAAACTGCTGCAGCTCTTTAAATTAACACCAGGAACCACGAACAGGTCGAAGGCTTTTAGTGTGCCAACACTTTTCCTCTGTTAAAATGTATTTAAACAGTGAAATCTGGTTTAAATGATCTGTCTCTGATCAAATGTTACTCAACATTTAATGATAATGTCATATTGATTTTACTCTCTCATACAGAGTCATACCCCGCATTATAGTTTTACCTCCACAGCCTTTAGCATCAGATCCTAATGGATGTTTTATTCTAAAACAAATTACCAGCAGATGCAGCAACGATTCCTCTAAGGCTTTAAAGGACCATACTGGCCAGTTTGCATGTTTAACCCAATATATACAACCCACATACATGTTACATTACTGACAACGAACTAACGTGTAAAACAGTATTTTAGTGTTTCTGTTATTTTTCTGAATCCTCTAATCTTTCACAATCAAATGTTCAGGTGATACACACACCTTAAAATCCAGTGTTTCACCTGCTAACACTTTTACAGGATTGTAGAAGGTACAGTCATTTTAATTTCTCTATAAAAGTTGTCTTCTCCTGGGACTATATTTACTGGCGGAGACATACATCGTCTTCCATGCAGCTCCATGGATCAATTAAATAAAGTTAAACAAAAAAACCTAATACACGCCGTGATGGATTATTTATCGTGTTTCAAGTCTCTGTAAATTGATTTTTATAGCGTACTGGGATGAACTGAGGTCAATGATCAATTTTATAATGGTATCATCAGAACTGCGACCGTGTGTCTTGGACACTCGGGTAAAGAGAGGGGCAGAGCTGTCAACTGATCACCACCTGGTGGTGAGTTGGGTCAGATGGCGGGGGAGGCTGCCGAACAGACCAGGAAGGCCCAAACGAGTTGTGAGGGTCTGCTGGGAACATTTGGCGGAAGAACCTGTCCAGATGATCTTCAACTCCCACCTCCGAAGGAACTTCTCTTGCGTTCCAAGGGAGGCTGGGGACATGGAGTCTGAGTGGACCCTGTTCAAAGCCTCCATTGTTGAAGCAGCTGTTTTGAGCTGTGGCCAGAAGGTTGTTGGTGCCTGTCGTGGCGGCAACCCAAGAACCCGCTGGTGGACGCCAGCAGTGAGGGAAGCCATCAGGCTGAAGAAAGAGGCCTTTCATGTCTGGTTGGCACAGGGGCCTCTGGAATTGGCTGACAGGTACTGGCAGGCCAGAAGGGCTGCAGCCTCAGCGGTTGCGGAAGCAAAAACTCGGGTGTGGGAGCAGTTCGGGGAGACCATGGAAAATGACTTTCAATCAGCCTCAAAGCTGTTCTGGCAAACTGACAGACGACTCAGGATGTGTGGGAGGTTCATAGCTCAAGCTGTTTACAGCAGGGATGGAGAGCTTCTCACCCGGACTGGGAATATTGTCGGGTGGTGGAAGGAGCACTTTGAGAAACTCCTTAACCAGGCTTCCATGCCCTCCACAGGGGAGGCAGAGACGGAGGACTTGGGTGGATCGGAGACCATCTCTCTGGTGGAGGTCACTGAGGTAGTTAAAAAGCTCTGCAGTGGCAAATCACCAGGAGTGGATGAGATACAACCTGAGATGCTGAAGTCTCTGGATGTTGTGGGGCTGTCATGGCTGGCACGCCTGTGCAACATTGCATGGAGTTCTGCATCAGTACCCTTGGAGTGGCAGACCAGGGTGGTGGTCCCCATTTTTAAAAAAGGGGACCAGAGGGTGTGTTCCAACTACCAAGGGATCACACTTCTCAGCCTTCCTGGGAAAGCCTATGCAGGGGTACTGAAAAGGAGACATAGATCGATAATCGAATCTCAGATCCAGGAGGAGCAATGCAGGTTCCATGCTGGTTGTGGAACTGTGGACCAGCTCTTTACCCTCGCACGGATACTAGAGGGGCTTGGGAGTATGCCCAACCATGTGTTTTGTGGATCTGGAAAAGGCCTATGACCATGTCCCCTGAGGTATCCTGTGGGGGGGGGTGCTATGGGAGTATGGGGTACTGAGCTCGNCCATGTCCCCTGAGGTATCCTGTGGGGGGGGGTGCTATGGGAGTATGGGGTACTGAGCTCGTTGACATGGGCTATCCGGTTCCCTGTACAACCAAAAGCCAGAGCTGTGTCCGCATCCTCGGCACTAAATCAGACCTGTTTCCAGTGGGTGTTGGACTCTGCCAGGGCTGCCCCTTGTCACCAATCCTGTTTGTGATATTCATGGACAGGATTTCAAGGTGCAGTCAGGGATTGGAGGGTGTCCAGTTTGGTGACCTCAGAATAGCATCTCTGCTTTTTGCAGATGATGTGGTTCTGCTGGTTTCATCAGACAGTGACCTTCAACGTGCACTGAGCAGGTTTGAGGCCGAGTGTGAAGCGACTGGGATGAGAATCAGCACCTCCAAGTCTGAGACCATGGTGCTCTGCAGGAAAAAGGTGGACTGTTCCCTCCAAGTTAGAGGGGAGTCACTACCCCAGACAGAGCAGTTTAAGTATCTTGGGGTCTTGTTCACAAGTGAGGGTAGAATGGTGAGATTGATAGACAGATTGGTGCGGCATCTGAGGTCCTACAGACGCTGTACCAGACCGTCGTGGTGAAGAGGGAGCTGAGCCAGAAGGCGAGGCTCTCAATTTACCAATCAATCTACATTCCTATCCTCACCTATGGTCATGACTCTGGGTAGTGACCGAAAGGACAAGATTGTGGATACAAGTGGCAGAAATGAGGTTCCTTCATAGGGTATCTGGGCTCACTCTCAGGGACAGGGTGAGAAGCTCGGACATCCAGGAGGGACTAGGAGTAGAGCCGCTGCTCCTCCACATCGAAAGGAGTCAGTTGAGGTGGTTCGGGCACCTAATAAGGATGCCCCCTAGTCGTCTCCCTAGGGAGATCTTCCAGGCACGTCCACCTGGGAAGAGGCCCCAGGAAGGACACGCTGGAGGGATAACGTCTCCCGGCTGGCCTGGGAATGCCTCGCTGTCCCCCAGCAGGAGTTAGAGGGCCTAGACGGGAACAGGGAAGTGTGGGCTGATCTGCTTAGTCTGCTGCCACTGCGACCTGGACCCGGATAAGTGGAAGGATAATGGATGGATGGATGGATGGGATGAACTGAAACTAATGGCAGTCTGGAAGGTAGGAAAAACAACTCTAATATTTACCACTCCAATATTATGTTTTGGGAAATGATTGTCAGTAACGTAACGTAGAAGCAGTTTGTATTTTGTACGGCTTCCATTACAAACCACAGCACTGAAACTGCCCTCATCAAAGTAACCAGCGACATACTCCTCTCCGCTGACTCTAGCTCCCTGACCATCCTCATCCTCCTTGACCTCAGCACCGCCTTTGACACCATCAACCACTCCATCCTCATCACACAGCTCCAGTCCTCTGGTTTAAATCCTACCTATAGAATAGGCAACAATATAGTTTACATAAATAACTGTAAATCTTCCACATCCTCTGTCACACACGGTGTCCCCCAAGGTTCAGTGCTTGGTCCTCTCCTCTTCATCCTGTATATCCTCCCCCNGTCACACACGGTGTCCCCCAAGGTTCAGTGCTTGGTCCTCTCCTCTTCATCCTGTATATCCTCCCCCTCGGTCACATTCTCCACTGCCACAGCCTCTGGTTTCATTCTTATGCTGATGACACCCAACTTTACCTCTCCTCCAAGACCATCACTACCACCACCCACTCCACTCTCTCCACCTGCCTCACTGAAATTAAATCCTGGATGAAAAATAACTTCCTCAAACTCAACTGCAATGAATCTGAAAATATCATAATTGGCCCCAACTCCCTCACCTGCACCACCCAGGAATTCACACTCAACATTGATGGCTGCATCTCACTCCCTCCACCCAGGTACAAAATCTCAGTATCATCCTGGACCCCTCCCTCTCATTCACACCCCATGTTAATCAAATTACTAAAACAGCCTTTTTCCACCTGAAAAAAACATCACCTGCCTTCAACCCTCCCTATTCTTCACTGCTGCCGAAATCCTCATCCATGCCTTCATAACCTCCAGAATCGACTACTGGAACAGCATCTTCTATGGCTTACCAAAGAAAACCATCAATAAACTGCAATATGTCCAGAACTCTGCTGCCCGCCTGCTCACCAAGTNCTTCCCACCCCTCTGACCTCCTTCAACACCATACCATCTCAAGAAGCCTCAGGTCTGCTGATGCCAACCTCCTCAAAACTATAAGGACTAAGCACCAGGCCTGCTGCTGCCCCTCCCTCTGGAACAACCTCCCCATGCACATCCACCAAGCTAACACCCTGTCCTCCTTCAAAAAGGCTCCCAAACCATCCTCTTCAGTNACATCCACCAAGCTAACACCCTGTCCTCCTTCAAAAAGGCTCCCAAACCATCCTCTTCAGTCTCGCTTTCCCCCACTGATGCCCCCTTCTTTTATTTATTTATCTATTGGTTTTTTCTCAGCCTAACTATTGTAAAGCGACTGAGTATCTAGAAAAGTGCTATACAAATGAAATGTATTATTATTATTATTTATCAGTATGCTCCTTTAACAAACAGGGCTCGCTGTGGATACTCGAGATTAAATGACTATGTTATAGTATTTAAATTAATGGGTGTGTGTGTGTGTGTGTGTGTGTGTGTGTGTGTGTGTGTGTGTGAATGGTGAACATTCAGGTCCTCAGATTGTCTCCATCAGGAGTTGTGCTGCTGTCTCGTTGCAGGCTGCAGGTCTGACAGGCTGCAGATGCTGCAGACTGAGGCTGGGAATGAATTCCAACGTTACGGGAACAGATGCCGGAAACCGTCAAGATTATTAAACCAACTCTTCAGAGAAAACAGACTGACAACATTTCTGCATATTAATTATGGAGGTGAGAGGTAAACTCAGACATGACACAACTGTTACATATCTTAGATGTTGCTTTTAAGAATTAAACATTTCCATTTGTTTTCTTTTCAAAAAGGTTATTGCTTTATTTTCAAATTCATTTAATTCTCTTCCAGCAGCTTCTTCTTCCTTTATGTTGTGTCTCATCTGTATTCTGTCCCCGTTATGTGGTAGCAGTTATTTTTGGAGGTGGGAGCTCAGGTTGAAATGCTTGTTTCTGACACAAATAACACAGAGAAATACACATTTATTCTACCCGAGGGAAACGGGAGAGCCATGTGCTTGACTTGCAGTGAAACAGTGGCCATTTTGAACAAAACTCTCCCCACAGCACAGATTTAACAACCCCAGAACTTAACTGAGATCACTGTAACAAGCCTAGCAGCAGAATAATTGTCTAACAGCAGGAGTGGCTCACTGAGCAGCACGAGTCCCAAACATCAGAAATAACGGTGTGAATGAAACCAAGCCAGAGATGAAATGACACAGAAAATACATCATGTACCACCACAGCAACATAATCTGAGACACGTGATGAAGATCTGCTTCAGAAAATTTGTAATAGAACAATAACAGTCAAGATTCGTCTCGTTGGCTGCGGATGCTAAATTTGAACATATTCCATTCATTTGAGGTGTGAACATGGTCCACACAAATTCCTAATATATTGAACTATTGGTTGATCTAGAACAGTAGAAGGTTGTGTGTGTTTAACGTTTACCTACAACTGAAGTTGGTTTTAATTTAAAAGTTTGTCAGATATCTGCTACTTAAAACTATTCAACATGTACATAAACAAATGTAGCCATAGTTAAACTGCAGCTATGTTTATAGCAAGTGAAATTGATGCTGTTAAAGGTGGAAACATCAGTCTTAGCTAACACATGTTCAGATGAACATGTATTCAGGCTAGTGTGTGCTTGTATGTTGTATGTTGTTGTCAGCATGTAGCTCCGTTCTCCTGTTCAGCATGTGAAGCAGCATGTGGTTTTCCACACGTTGTCTTGAAGTAGATTCAGCTTCTGCTGTCATAGTTTTCTTCTTCATGGATCAAATGATGCTATGAGGAGGCAGATGATTCGCTGTGGTGACCCCTGAAGGGAAAGCCAAAAGGAAAAGAAGAAGACACACACACATGGTCTTTAAGTATGTGTGTGTATATATGTGCGTGTGTGTGTATATATATATATATATATATATATATATATACACACACACACGCACACACACACACACGGTCTTTATGTATAAATAATATGTATAAATAATAAAGTTGCATCGTTGCAGCAGCCGACACTTAAGTACAAACAAGTAACATGATGATGGACAAACAATAACATGACATTTATCAGTAAGATGAAAAATAAGGCGACAAAGATAAGTAGCAAGAATAAAACAAGATAATATACGGATATAAAAATGACAAAAACTTCATCCTAAAACTAGAACAGACAAGATACGTATGAGGAAGTAATCAAAGAATTCTGCACGGAATTAACAAGATATATATATTTTTTAATCCCCTAAGAGCTCTGTACATATATCTCATTATAATAGACAGCACTGCAAAATTGCAGTTGTTTATACCATATTGCAGTATTGTACTGCATATGTACCATACTGTATACTGCATACTGTACCATATTGCATCTTGCAGTATGTAGTTAAGATGAGCATGTGTTCAGGTTAGCGTTTGCTTGTATGTTCTTAGCATGTAGCTCCATTCTCCTGTTCAGCGTGTGAAGGCAGCATGTCTTCACATCATGTGAAGCAGCATGTGGTTTTCCACATGTTGTCTTTACACCAGATTCAGCTTCTGCTGTCATAGTTTTCTTCTTCATGGATCAAATGATGCTATGAGTAGGAAAGGATCTCTGATTTACTTTGACACCATAGAAACTACTTCCTGTTTGGAGTTTCTTTCTGATCAATGAGCAGACAGCGTGTTGTCACATGACTTTGCTGATAGATTTTGTTTTATTGGATTTTTTTTTTACTGTACATCTGAACCAAACCAAGAAATAAATGCAGCACTGGAACAATTAATAACAGACCTGAAAACATGTTTAATGTTTTTGGGACCAGAGTCTTTTTTTTTTTCTTTTTTTAAGAGTCTTTTTGAGTAACAGAGTCTAAACATTCATGTTTTTTGTTTTGATGGTTTCTGTTTTAAACTGTAGCTACCATGTCACAGAGTTGCTGCATCCACACATCTCAGCTATCACACCGCTGACTCAAATGTAATAAATTACTAGGCATGAGCGGAGTACTCAGATGAAACGAGTATCTGTTACGGTTAATGCACTTTTTACAAGTACGAATACGATCCGAGTAAAATGTGTCACTATTCGTACTTGCTGAAGGAAAAGAAAAATCTGATCGGATACCGCTTAACGCTGTGTCACATGGTTGCGTGACCAGGCAGACAGCTCCTCTTTACACAGAGCACAGCAGCAGCAGGTGTGTTGTGACAGATTGACCTATGGGGTGCCAGCCAGGTCTCTCTCCTGACATGTAAGAGTATTCATTTTTCTTTGTATTTAGTCAGTCAGTTGGTCTGTCACAAAGGATGTAAGTTTTGTTTTTTTTGTATGAACTTACCCCCCCTACAACATGTAATCAAGGAAAGAAAAACATCAGACACAAAACACACATACAAGGGAAACAGTTTGGCCGTTCAAAATATATATTAAAGCAAATTGTTNAGACACAAAACACACATACAAGGGAAACAGTTTGGCCGTTCAAAATATATATTAAAGCAAATTGTTCCCCCATACCCAAAAATAAATCACGGTCCAATAAATCAAAATGACTGCCAATGCAGTTTCAGTTCTGTTTGTCTCAGTTCAGTTCAAGATATCCAAACAGTTTCAGTTCAGTTGAAAACTCAAAATGATATTCAGAAATGCCACAAAATTCAGTGCAATAAATCCAAACAGTTTCTGTTTAGTTCAAAACTTGGAAAGCAACAATCCCACAAAGTAAAGTTCCATCAATGCAAACCCAAACAGTTTCTGTTTAGTTCAAAACTTGGAAAGCAACAATCCCACAAAGTAAAGTTCCATCAATGCAAACCCAAACAGTTTCTGTTTAGTTCAAAACTTGGAAAGCAACAATCCCACAAAGTAAAGTTCCATCAATGCAAACCCAAACAGTTTCTGTTTAGTTCAAAACTTGGAAAGCAACAATCCCACAAAGTAAAGTTCCATCAATGCAAACCCAAACAGTTTCTGTTTAGTTCAAAACTTGGAAAGCAACAATCCCACAAAGTAAAGTTCCATCAATGCAAACCCAAACAGTTTCTGTTTAGTTCAAAACTTGGAAAGCAACAATCCCACAAAGTAAAGTTCCATCAATGCAAACCCAAACAGTTTCTGTTTAGTTCAAAACTTGGAAAGCAACAATCCCACAAAGTAAAGTTCCATCAATGCAAACCCAAACAGTTTCTGTTTAGTTCAAAACTTGGAAAGCAACAATCCCACAAAGTAAAGTTCCATCAATGCAAACCCAAACAGTTTCTGTTTAGTTCAAAACTTGGAAAGCAACAATCCCACAAAGTAAAGTTCCATCAATGCAAACCCAAACAGTTTCTGTTTAGTTCAAAACTTGGAAAGCAACAATCCCACAAAGTAAAGTTCCATCAATGCAAACCCAAACAGTTTCTGTTCAGCACCATATCAATATCTTCAAACAATATCCAGAAAAACTCACAATCCCCCTTTTATTTTGAAGTCAGGAGTCATGGCAGGAAGTCTAATCTGTTTGTTCATGATGGTTATACCGGAGTGATGAATAGACGGAGAAAACCGCCAGCTAGCGGCAACCAGGAAGCTGAAGTGGAAGCGATAAAGTAAACCAAGTATAATCCAATGCAACGGAAGAGTGACTGATATAAATCCGAGGGTTTAAACGACCTCACTGAGATTATCTATGAGCAGTGTTTGCTCCACGCTCTGACCTCGTTACTTTGTAGCGTCTCTTCCGCCATAGCACTGGGACAGCCATCTTTTTTTTAAAGACGCAGAACAACTGGCGCGATCGCGAAGCCAATGAGAGAGCAGCACGTAGGCGTGAGTGATTACATGTTAGCGTCTACGTCAGCCATTACCTGTCAGTGTCTACATTAGCCCTGGGTGTTACAGTGTGTGTGTATATGTGTGGAACGCAACTCACAGCCACTGTCCACACTAGCACAGTAGCATCTATTACCTATAATTTAGCATAGTAGCATCTATTAGCTGAAGTTTAGCATAGTAGCATCTATTAGCTATAGTTTAGCATAGTAGCATCTATTAGCTATAGTTTAGCATAGTAGCATCTATTAGCTATAGTTTAGCATAGTAGCATAGCATCAATGAGCTATAGTTTAGCATAGTAGCATCTATGAGCTATAGTTTAGCACAGTAGCATCTATTAGCTGTAGTTTAGCATAGTAGTATCTATTAGCTATAGTTTAGCATAGCTGCATCTATTAGCTGTAGTTTAGCATAGTAGCATCTGTTAGCTACTATAATTTAGCATAGTAGCATCTATTAGCTATAGTTTAGCATAGTAGCATCTATTAGCTATAGTTTAGCATAGTAGCATAGCATCTATTAGCTATAGTTTAGCATAGTAGCATCTATTAGCTGTAGTTTAGCATAGTAGCATCTATTAGCTGTAGTTTAGCATAGTAGCAACTATTAGTTATAGTTTAGCATAGTAGCATCTATTAGCTATAGTTTAGCATAGTAGCATCTATTAGCTATAGTTTAGCATAGTAGTATCTATTAGCTATAGTTTGCTATTCTCAGATTCAGCTCAACATTATTCTCAGTCCACAGCTAAACATACACACATTCATTTACTGTGGACATTCACACGAAGATGCTGATAAAAACACACATTTCTACTAGCTTCTACTAGCTTCTAGGCTAACTAGCCAGTTAGCTAGCCATTCTTATACTGTATTAATGCAATTTTTTGCACGTTTAGACATTGTCAGACCATGTGTAACCTGGTGCTCTACTGTCTTCACCATCAGTTCATTTAAAAAAATTAAATAAAACCAGATCTAAGCCCCACCCTTCCGAGTAGGAGTACGGATACGGATAATTTAGTCAGTTCAACAGATACGGATAATGGTGTACTCGTGTTGGGCTATAAATGAAGCCAACACTGTAGATATATGTAAAATAAAGAATAAAATGCAGATAATAAAAATAGGATATTGATTTGAGGATTTTATTTAATAGATAAAATAGACTGACTTTAAAACTGGGCTTCTGTTGGACGTTCTGTTGAGCTTTTTATTCAGGCAGAAACATCTGGTCCTTTGGTTCCGTCCTCTAAAGTTAGACGTTATTATTTATGTCTGAGAAACGTTGCTGAGAAGCGTGTGACTTCCTGTCACTTTATTTACAACATTTACATTTGAATAACGTTTTGTATGTTTCCTGTAAATTACTGGAGCCAGTAAATCTCAGCGGAACTCCATCTGCACAACATCCTAATAAGCTCAGAGCACCGTGTGTGTGTGTGTGTGTTTAATGTGCGGCGTGTCTTCCAGCATCTGGCATCTGCCATGTTAACATCCCCTGTGGATGAAAGCGATTTTGCTTTTCATGGGCTGAAGACACTGAAGAGGCTCCATCCAAACACAAACACGCCGCCGTAAATCTTCCAACAGTCGCCAGGTCTGCACTCGAGGGAAAATCAATTACCTCGCTTCTATTTCACACTCAGCGTTCTCAAGTTGACCTTGATGAGCCAGGCGCTCTTTGTGTTTCGGAGGCCGGCCGAACTCCTCGGAATGATGTCATTTAAATGGAAATGACAGTCTGCAGAGATTTGACTGAACTCTGGAGGATGAGGAGCAGATCTACCTGCTGTAACGTGAGGAAGTAAACGCTTCAAGGCTGTCGGCGCCAGCAGCCTCAACTGTGATCCGTTAGGAGGGAATATGAAGAAATACAGCAAAGAGCTCACAGTCTGTGAAGTACAGATCTCTACAGACAGCCATGTTCATACTGTTCACTGTTTAAACATGCAAAATTATTCTGCTGTTTACCTGGATCCAAGAAAAGCCTATATAACAATATAACACATTATAACATGCTATAACATGTTATAAAGATGTTTAGAGTTCTTCCAATGGAAAGACTAAAGGCCAACTTATACTTTACAAACACACGAGGACTGTCAAAGAAATTAAAGGCTCTCATGACTTCTCTGTGTTGCAGATCACACTCTATTATTGCATGTACACGGGAAGTACAGACATGGACGGTTCCATACAGCTTCCCATGATCTGAGTCTCAGTTCCTATTCTTATACTCGTAGCTGATCATGCCACACATATGTCAGAGCTAGCTTAGGCTAGGAGCCATTGTCAGACCTGGAATGACTGTTTTCACAGTTTACACAGAATCACACATCATTCCAGTCATTAACTATCCGTGACGTTGGCTCCCTTCTGGAAATAACACAGACAAGGAGAATAAACGTGCACGGGAATGTAAGAAAAGAAAAATATAAGAATTAACACACTTGAATATAAATGAACAGCTTGAGTCGATGAAAAGTAATATGCAGTAATATAAAAGATGCAGACATTCACTTTAATTCTCACAGGACACACGGGTCCGCGTGACGTAAATTTCATCATCTGTTTATGTCAGAAGGTGTATGCATAGGCCTCTGTGTGACCGTCGCTATGCTACGCTATGCTAGTGCTACTTCGCATGCGTGGAACTCCTTCAAGCAGACGCCAGAATGTCGTACATACGGAACTGTGTCCGTGTCTGCTACTGTACACATCCGTGTCTAGAAGTATAAAATGGCGTTAAGTGCTAAGTTAAAAGGTCAAGAAGAAGCTTCTGGCAGCCCACGATGAAATATTTGCTGATCTAAGTGACCTGATTGTAATAGCAGGAGTACGCTGAACTGCAAAGCCCCTTAACGTATAAGTGATTGTATATTATCATTGTACAGAGGCATACTTTATCTCTCTCTCTCTCTCCTTCCCTCCCCCCCTTTTTTTTTTAATATTTTATTAACCCTCTGCAGTTAAAAGTCACATTGACACATTTTTTTGCCAATTTTTGAAGTCTTTCCTTTATTTTCCATAATATTCTGGACTCAAATAGACAGTTGACAACATTTTATTATTTGTCTTAGACTTTCTTTCTGATTGCATTTTTTTTTTTCTCAAGAATGAAGAATTGTCTAGAATGTTTGAGACTCCTGAGGGTTAACTTTTCAGTCTATTACTGTTTCTATGGTCTTTGTTGTTAAAAATCAATAAAATCTCATTAAAAAAAAAAACAAACACAGTTACTGACTGAGGAAGGAGGTGGTGATGAGGCAGATCCGTCGTCCACAGAGCCACAGGAAGTGACACCGACCGACCGTGGCTACATATGAAAATATCACAGGAAAGCGAGTGAGCGAATTTTCAAGGTTGTTCATTTTGCATCCACAATCTGTAGCATATGATCTGGTAAAGTGTTTTTGATGTGTTTTTTCTTTTTTTTTTCTCTGTTCATGCTATTTCACGTCCCGCCATCCAGGCATGTTCCAAGATTCACAATCAGCCTCGTCAGCCAAGCTTTTGGTTTTAAAAGATGTATGTGTGATTTGTCAAAAATAACACTGACTACAGGGTGTCAAGCTAAATAAGCAGCACAATACTTGAAGCTCATTCATGAAGGTTCCCTTATGTCAGTCAGCTTCAAACACACTGTTGTAAGGTGTGTGTCTGAGGTAAAAGCAGCTGAAGATTATTGTTCTAATGAGCTGCTTCACGCTTTACACTGCTTCCTCTGGTGGCGTTAAATCAGCAAAGACAACCTGAATTCTGCTTTAACACTCCACATTTCAAGGAATCAACACTAATAGAGGAGAGAGATTTACACACATCCACACGACATACACACACCTCCTGTGTGTGTATGTTGTGTAGGAGAGAGACAGAGGAAGAGGCTTGATGAAGAGTCTTAGTGTCACTGGAATGTGTGAGATCAGATCAAAACTCTCCAATTATTACACTGATCAGCTTCTCTAATTTATTGATCACCGTTCAGTCACAGTTTAAAACATTCAGGCTTCATATCATGTTCATGATAATATAGTTTTAGTCATATTTATTTGTATCACACCATGTAGAGACAAAGGTAATTCAGTCTTTACATATATATATATAGAATACATAAAATTGAGATAAATAAAAGGAAATTAAATTATTAAATTTAATAATTTATTAAATTTGAGCATAAAATAGAAACAATAAAAAACAATTTAAAACTCTTAAAGACAATTTAAAACAATAGAATTGAAAGTTTAAAAACTAAAAGAAGTGCAAAGATGAATACCCTCAGGTTTAACAAAAAAGCAGCAAACAGAAACGTTTTCAGCCCTGATTTGAAGGAGCTTTGTGATGAGGCTGACCTTTGACCTTTGACTTTCTGGAAGTTTCTTCTAAATAACTGGTGCATAGAGATGTAATGCTACTTCTCCATGTTTAGTTCTGACTTGAACAGGAAGCAGACCAGAGCCAGACCATCGTAAAGGCCAGGAGGTTCAGAACACAGAAGCAGATCTGAAATATATATATGCATATATGTATATATATATATATACATATATGCATATATATATTATGGCATGCCGTTCAGGAAATAAATCAAGTATTCAAAGTCTGAATATATGGTATGAAACTCTGAATATATGGAATGAAAGTCTAAATATATGGAATGAAAGTCTAAATATATGAAATGAAAGTCTGAATATATGGAATGAAACTGAGCGCCGTCAGGGGTTTCAGGTATGTCGCATTTTCAGATCATTCTGTGGCTGTCTGCCGGTGCATTAACATGTGAGTCAGCAAGAAATGTGGAGGCGATGATTTTACCAGTAAGTAAAGAAGAAATAATTAATACATTGGCAAGTGCATATGTGGCTCATAGTAATACAGTGAACCTAACGCAGTGTCGTTTAAGATTTAATTCCAAAATCCAAACGCCAGCCATCATATTTTGTGGAGCTCAGTGTAATGTTAGCTACCATTGCTAGCTTACATAACGCTGCTAACATAGGTCAGTGCTATGAATCAACAGTGTCGGTATGACAGCGCGATAAGTAGCCAAGGCGTCCGAAGGAAAATCAGCCTCCGGTGGAGGGAACTTATTGGCTTTGAGTCAGAGAATAATTCCACCATGTCGCTTAGTAGCCTCGCTTAGGAGGATAATATTAGCCACCGTATGGAGAGAAGTTAACTATAACATGGTGGGTAAATGAACTGGCGTTGGTGGTAAATAACCTTCCTAAATAACCTAAATAACCTGACAACATGTTGTTCCAGCAGCTAAAAAAGCTTCAGCTGCTGCNTTTTTTTTTTTTTTTTGACACTTGAGTAGATGCACTTTGAATATCTCTGTAACCTCAGGTAATTGCTATGTAATTAGCCTACTTGACTAACATCTTATTTCACTAAAGAGCAGACATGAAATACGACAATATTCAACAATATTTATGTCAGATCATTTAAGAACAAGACTAAGTTAAAAATTATCTTAGAAGAACCAGAGAGACACACACACATACAGTATTAATGCAGGTTTTATTAACTGTAAACTCTGAAATTGCTCTTTAATGTTAGTGGAACTTAATTGTGTTAGTTGTTGTGTGACAGACTGGGGATCTGTCTACAGTAAACGTCACCTCTCACCCAGTGCATGCAGTGTTAGGCTCCAGTCTTCTATAAACCTGAACAGAATAACGGGGTGTAGAAACTCAATGCATATTTGTGGTGCATATTATATTAAAACACGTCCCAGTAAAAAGCACATTGTACTTTATTTCTCAGGTCTACATTTTCATAGAGGTACAGATGGTCATTGGACAAACGACCATGAGCATCTACATAATCTGAAAGGATTGTGCTAATGTAGAAGAGCCAGAAGACGTTGGATTCATCCTTGAAGCTGTGGAAGTCTTGTGCAACCTCCAGAGTCTCACCCTTGGTTTTAACATGCTTTTTGGACTGATTTATGGTCTGAACCTGAACTATCCTGAAGAGCTGAAATGCACATTCAAAGTCTTTCAAAAGACACTGATGGAACTGGACCGTTAAGCTTCCTCCAAAAGTCCAGAGACACTGAATTTCAAGATGTCCCAATGATTTTCATTCTAGGAGACTGATACAGCATTTCAAGTGATGTACTTGAGTTTGTGTCTTTTGTATTAACTTCTTTCAGTTATATGTGATATTGGCAGTGATATCATAGTGATATAGTAGTGATATTGGCAGTGATATCGTAGTGATATTGTAGAACCACTGGCTCGTGAACTGATACTCTGAGCTGTATTTCTGTCATCTCACTGACCATTTTTATTTGGAATATTTCAATAAATATTGTATGGGACTTGTGTTTGTTTCCTGAAGGTATGGTCGCCTTTTGTTTTTGTTTCTTTTTAACATGAAAATTAATGAGTGTTTTGAGTTATTTTATCCACATGGTTGGAGATTTAACATTGGACTATTTTTCCTCAGTTTTAAGAAATCAATTAATAAATGTTTGTGATGCATTTTATTGTCTGTTTTCATTCACAGGATTAATGAAATTGAATAGAAATTTTATATGGATTTTTAAAAAAAACAAGGTTAAGTGGTAGTAATTGTGCAAGTCTGGACTTAATACATGTAAAATGCATTGGTATTAATAATAGAAATCTATAAATGTGGACAATATAGATCTGATACACAATGGGTTTATTAATAAACATCAATATAATGCAAATATGATTTTTCAAAACAGTGGGTTTATTAAGTCTACATTAAACTGATTCAAAACACAGGATTTATTAGAAATATGTGCATAAAGTTGATAATTGATGCATTCTAAACACAGACCGGCAGACAGACACAGAATGATCTGAAAACGACATACCTGAAACTCCTGATGGCGCTCAGAGTTTCATTCCATATATTCAGACTTTGAATACTTGATTTATTTTCTGAATGGCATGCCATAATGTGTGTGTGTATATATATATATTTATATATATATATATATACGATAGATAGATGATAAAAAATATTGGCAAATCATGATATAAACGATACTGTGGCATGATGATGTGTTGATGAATGTTCACATCATTAGCAACAAGAACAAAACAAACATGCCTGAAAATTGCAGGTCAGCGGTGAATTCATTTCTGGAAAGGAGACACCGCTGTTGTTTGAAATGCTTCAGATACAAGCTAACAGGCTAAGAGCTAAAAGTGGAAACAAAACAAATTAGTTTCTCCACTTGAAGCAGAAACACCTGGTGAACATCAAGAAAGTCACTTGAGGAGGAGAGCCAATCAGCTGATTTGAGACACAAAACAAACAGGAAGTGACTCAGTCTAGCATAGCTGGAGCATTGGCTAGCTGTATTTCCTGTGACAGAACAAGCTAATGGTGAAGTCAAATTAGCTTAGCGGTGACTTTTTGTCAGCGGTAACTTCTTGTTGTGATGTATGAACAGTGTTAGCTAAGCTGCTAACAGTGTTAGCTTAGCTGCTACGCTAACTTCAGGTGAGTTCTTGTGGTGGATTTGGATATCAGAGCGTGTTTAAGTTTAGCGTCACTGAAGCTATTTAGCATCATAACCTGCCAAAGATCAGGTCTGATGACATCATCAGTCATTTTATTTCTGTTTTATAATGACTGAAGACAAGCAGCTAAAGCTAATCTGAGTTACTGTACAAGCTAAAATGTTACAGGATCTAGTTATCTCTACTTTTAAGTATTTTTACTCTTTGTTACGGTTTGCAGTATTGTTTACTTCTGCAGTCACCAATAAACACTGTTCTTTGTTATATTGTTCATACATCTCTAATATCATTATCGCAAAAATATCGCAGGTATGACATTACTTCAGGATATATTACTCTCCTCATTGATACTGTGTGAATGAATCTGCTTAATTACGAGTGGAACCTGACTTCTTATAAGACACTGATGTGATTTTTATCAAAGCGTTCTCGCAGCGTCTTTCCTCTGAGGTGTGGAAAGTAGAACAAACTGAAGAAGCTTTAAATCCAGACTTGCTGATTGTTCAGGCTGAGCAGCCTCAGGTCAGAGAGGAGCTCTGCTTCTGGCTGTTTGTGCTCATTAATAATAACGTCCACACATGAGAGAGGCTTATTACAATAATGAAAGGATAGAAGGCGTTTTAGAGGAGGCAGCAGCCCTCCAGCGGAGCCTTTCTACGCAACCCAGCACTTTAAAACAAGCCAGCCGCTCCGTGTGGGTTTAAGGTGGCCGCCATTCCTCTGCTCGTCTCCCAGATGAAAGAGAATAAAGTAGCAAACAGGCGGCTTCTCTTTTGATTAACGAGTGAATAAAACTCTGCTCCTTCACACCCGCTCATCTGTGAAATGAGTTGTTCTGGGTTTTAATAAAACATATGAGGGCTCATTGAAAGTCATCATATATGCTGTGAATCTAGAAAACCCTCTTGGATATGGATATGGCTTGGATATGGCTCCCTGGTATTTATTGTCTATTATGTTTAATGCCTGCTTCGCAAAATCATATCCAATTTGTCTTTCTTTTTTTGATTTTTGTTGTATCATCATGGAGCATGCACCTGTTCCTTCTGATGGCATTTGTCCGTAAGTCCTGCAGGGTTATGATAAAAACATTTAAGGTAGGAGTTTTGCAAATCCAATTATTGAGCCATGTAAACATAATCAGAGTGAGATGCCTCCGCACGCATTTCCTTGTGATTAAGCAATGCATCATGTATATTTGGTGAACCGAGGAATCCTTTTAATTCTGTCCATGTATTTGCCTTAATTGTTGTACAAAAATGTCTATGTAAACCTAATGAATGTTCCTAATATCTATGCAAACTGATAATTATAATTTTTATTCCTGCCAGGGAACAACTAAGTATTCTTCCTCCGAATTCACTAGACGATTAAATGCTCTTTACCGCCAGCATGGGGGTTATTTGTTTAACAGGATATCTTGAAAAGTTATGGATGGATTTGAATCAAATTTGGGTGACAGAAACATAATGAATACATAATTATGAAGAAGTGATTAAAGGACCATAAAAGGACCATGCATGTTTGTTGCATGTTTGAGCCTAATATATTCAATTTTAACGTTACTGACAATCATTTCCCAAAGCATACTACTGGAATGGTGAATTAAAAATGTTTTTCCTACCTTCCAGACCTCCATTGGTTTCAGTTCATTCTGCTATTAAAATCAACTTGTTGATACTGTAAACGTTCTTGGGATAGGTAATCCATCATCACCAACAAGACGTGTATTCAGGTTTTTTAGAAGTTATGTAATTTTAGTGTTTAAGTGCAACAAGGAGCACAGAGTGAATGTATGCCTCCACCGGGGAATATAGTCCCAAAAGAAGACCTGTGTTTATGGAAAAATTTAAAGGACCGTGACTTCATAAGGCTGTGTAACTATTAGCAGGAGAAACATGGATTTTTAAATTTGATTTTGAAAGATTAAGAGATTTAGCAAAATATCAGGAAAGCTGAAATATGGTTTTATCGTTTGGGAAATGATTGTCAGTAACGTAATGAAAATTGAATATATTAGGCTCAAACATGCAAAATGAGTGGTATGGTCCTTTGAAGTTTGGAGGTGATCTGGATCATATTTTTTTCAAGTCCCTAAGGGGACATGGGAGAAGAAAAAAAAAATCCATGGAAGAAAAAGAAACAGCGAGTCCTTTTGCATTATCTCACAAAAGTTTTTGCGTTATAATGCAAATGTTTTGTGAGTTCATGCAAAACGTGAGCCTTCATTGAGCGGAAGCATGATAGTAAATCCGGGTTGCTCTAATGCGCCGTTGCTAGGCAACAGTGGCGTGATTTGTGGAGTTTTACTTTGAGCTTGGACTAAAATATAAAGACATCAAGCTGGTGTTTGGCTAGCTGATGGGTTATCTCACAAAAATATTACATTTTCTTGCAAAAGTATTGTGGTATCTCACCAAAGGATTCATTATATTTTTTTTCTTCTTCCACTGAAGAATTTTTAACATGTCCCCTTAGGGGTTCGTATATTCTAGACCGAGGATCCAGTCAAAGTTTTTAGCCTGTTGTTGTGAGGGTAGTGCCGTTTCTTTAGGAGACTGTTATGAGCAGTGTGAATGTGTGAAGTGGGGTGATGTTAGCATGTTAGCATAGCTGCTGTAATAGTGACGGTGTCTGAACTAGGGCTGTCACGATATCAGATTTTCACTGCACGATTATCATGGCCAAAAGAATTTGCTATAATGATATTATCGATATTTATAGAAAATTAAAATAATAATAATAATAATGCTATCAGCTATTTGTTGATAATCTAATAATGCTATCAACAAAGAAATGTGAAATTCATCTTCAGCTTTGTTTATTGTGTTTTGTCTCTTTTTTGTCAAATGAATTAGACTCCAAATAGGAGTGTAGGGAGGTGGAGAGAGTCTGTAACCAGAACTGTACAAAAGCTACAAAAACAGCAATTCCACCTTAAAGGATGGTGTAAAGGAACCAGATGACCTGATAAACAAAAGATCCACAAATCTAACAAATAACCAGGAGAGAGAAAATCTTGTCAAGTCCAACGCCATGAGAACTTAGCTTTAACAACACAACTAAGACTTCATGAAACATTTCCTGTTTCAGGGCTAGCAAGCTAACTGCTACTTCCTGTCTCTACCGTGGTGAAATCTGCAGGATGATGGAGGTGAAGGTGGTGAACAGGTTGGTGGTATCGCCCCCTTTAGCGGTTCCTGTCGATCAGCATTTCCTGCAGACTGGGGCGTCTACCAACTTCCTGTCTTTGTTACCAAATTCTAAAAACTCCACACTGGCAGCTAACTTTTTTCAGGTTAGCGTAGAGCATCTCGTTCTGTCTTTCAGCTCCTCCATCAGGATTTAGCGCGGCCACACACTATGCTAGTAGCTAGCTAGCTAGTTACTGCATCATAATATCATGTCACATATGTGTGTGCACGCGCATATGTGTGTGTATGTGTGTGTGTGCATGTGTGTCTGTGTAGCATTAGAGGAGGGAGACAAAGCGAGAACGGAAAGACACGGAAATGATTTAAGAGGCGCTGGATTATTTGCATGATATTATCATATGTGTATTATTAACATTTCATTTTTTAAACTGTCACGGTTATCATCAATACCAGTTTCTTATGACACCCCTAGTATGAAGTTGAGTTTGTTGTAAAATGAAAAGACAAACAAGCAGAGTCTTCCAGTTTGCCGGCAGCTGATGGTAGCGAGAGGCAGTAATAACTTCAGCCTGAAGCAATAAAGAATCTCCCCTGTGCTTCCTCACCACAGTTTGGAGGCTGAAGCAGGGAAGGTTAACGCTATAAAATCAATGCTAATGGACCCATTTCAATTAAATTTATCGTGGTGGCTCAATTTTAATTACAAGTTTGTTTTTTTTTGCACCCTCAAAGAGCCTTCTTGTATAAGATTATTTTTAGATTTTTCAATTTGTATACTGATCATAGCAACCTTTTGCGATTAGTGTTATTATTATTATTGGTGTGGTTTGTTATGTGCTTATGCGTGTATGATTCTCCACTCTGCAGAGAAATCAACAGCTTTAAAAGGGTTTGAGTCTGCATACTATGCTGTACGGAGAGTGGATGGTGCATTCAGGTTCCTGCAGCCTTGGAAACGGCAGCTTTCCCACACAGCCTGACACCCTGCAGCAACAATATCCCTGTTCCCCCCTGAGGTGAGGAGCTGTTATCAGGCGTGTGGCATATCATCACCTTCATGCACGCCGGAGTCGAGTTTGTTTCCTCCCATCAGAGCCTGTGGCCTCTGAGTCATACTCTGAGAGCCAGAGTGACAGCCCATCACTCTTTTAATCCCCTCTGACCCGGAGCCAGACAGCGGTGTAAAATGGTTGTCACATTTACCAGCTTCATCAAGCCTGACAGGCTGTACGGCGGCCTCACGCAGCACAGATGGCATGTCGTATGCGTCCCCGTTTGTCTCCAGACGAGGAAAAATGACCCTGCTCTTTGCTGCGAGTTTTCAGCTCAGAATATTTGGCGTTAAGAGCATTTCACTGTTGGAGGTTGGGGGGAGTCTAACCAGAGGGTTTTAAAAAAAACATGAGAAGACAGACTCGAGAGGAAGATTAAACGGTTTATTACAAAAGATGCATATACAGTGCTGTGAAAAAGTATTTGCCCCCTTACAGATTTCTTCTGGTTTTGCTTTTTTGTCAC
>VXCM01004284.1:0-10892 GCA_014773175.1 Lucifuga dentata
TCAATGTGAGGGGAGGAGTCATCTTTAACAGACTCAATGTGAGGGGAGGAGTCACATCTTTAACAGAGTCAGTGTGGGGGGAGGAGTCACATCTTTAACAGAGTCAATGTGAGGGGAGGAGTCACATCTTTAACAGAGTNCTTTAACAGAGTCAATGTGGGGGGAGGAGTCACATCTTTAACAGTCAGTGTGGGGGGAGGAGACACATCTTTAACAGAGTCAGTGTGGGGGGAGGAGTCACATCTTTAACAAAGTCAATGTGAGGGGAGGAGTCACATCTTTAACAGAGTCAGTGTGGGGGGAGGAGTCATCTTTAACAGACTCAATGTGGGGGGAGGAGTCACATCTTTAACAGAGTCAATGTGAGGGGAGGAGTCACATCTTTAACAGAGTCAATGTGAGGGGAGGAGTCATATCTTTAACAGAGTCAATGTGGGGGGAGGAGTCATCTTTAACAGAGTCAATGTGAGAGGAGGAGTCACATCTTTAACAGTTAATGTGAAGGGAGGAGTTATCTTTAACAGAGTCAGTGTGGGGGGAGGAGTCACATCTTTAACAGAGTCAATGTGAGGGGAGGAGTCACATCTTTAACAGAGTCAGTGTGAGGGGAGGAGTGACATAATTTTGTTTTCAGGATATTTTTCTGGTGACTGGACTTCAGCCTTCTACACGTATCATAGAACGTTTATTCTGCTGTATCTATAATAAAATTATCTATGTGTGATGTGTGACAAAAGAGTCTCGGCAAGAATGAAAGGAAAGGTGTACAAAACGGTGGTGAGACCAGCGATGTTGTATGGCTTAGAGACAGTGGCACTGAGGAAAAGACAGGAGGCAGAGCTAGAGGTAGCAGAGACTAAAATGCTGAGGTTCTCTTTGGGAGTGACGAGGATGGATAGGATCAGGAACGAGTACATCAGAGGGACAGCGCATGTTAGATGTTTTGGAGATAAAGTCAGAGAGGCCAGACTGAGATGGTTTGGACATGTACAGAGGAGGGATAGTGAACATATCGGTAGAAGGATGCTGAGGTTGGAACTGCCAGGCAGGAGGCCTAGAGGAAGACCAAAGAGGAGATTTATGGATGTAGTGAAAGAGGACATGAAGTTAGTTGGTGTGAGAGAAGAGGAGGCAGAGGATAGGGTTAGATGGAGGCAGATGATTCGCTGTGGTGACCCCTGAAGGGAAAGCCGAAAGGAAAAGAAGAAGATCTATAATAAAATTATCGAACATATTTAAAGTAAAGTCAACATGGATGCTGGAAATTTCACATTTTCTTCATATTTACCTCATTTCTCTCTCTCTCTCTCTCTCTCTCTCTCTCCAGTCCTCCAGCCCTCCCTCCTAAAAAGTGTCAATCATCTTCAGGCTCCTCCCCCTGTAGGGTTGCCATAGTATCACCAATGAGAAGACAACCTGAAGTACATGGAGAAGTATGAACACATTCATATTTACAATAACACACAACCATACACATGCATACACATAACCACACACACACACACACACACACACACACACACACACAAACACAACCATAGACATAAACACACACACAAACACAANTACACACACACACACACACACAACCATACACATGCATACACATAACCATACACACACACACTCAAACACAACCATAAACATAAACACACACAGGTACACACACACACCCACACACAACCATACACATGCTTACACATAACAACACATACGCACACACCCACACACAAACACAACCATAAACATAAACACACACAGGTACACACACACACACACATATACACACACACACACAAACACAACCATAGACATAAACACACACACAAACACAACTATACACACGCATACACATAACTAAACACACACACACAATATAACAAACGTGTGCAAACATGAAACACACACTGAACATACAAAGTTTTCTCTTTACAGAGATAAACGTCACATTCTTTTGCGACATTTTGTGACCAATTTAACTGCTGATTATTAACATTAACGGACACACACACACACCCTGGTTTGTGTGCGTGTGTGTCTGTTTTTGTGTTTGTTGCAGGAGTGTTTGAAGCGTTGTTCTGGAGACTCTGCAGCTGAACCTCAGGACATACACTGCTGGATAGGTAACACATACACACACAGATACACACACACATACACACACACAAACACACACATACACACACACATGTGAAGTCCCTTCTTGTGAAGTATGTGAAGTCCCTTCTTGTCAGTTGACAGAAACAGGAAGTGGCTCTTCCTGTCTGCAGCATGTTTTTGAGCTCAGCGCAGGGTGTGTGTGCATGCATGCACTGCACACACACACACACACACACACACACACACACACACACACACACACACACACACATATGCTAAAAGGGGGATTTTGGTAATTTGAATAATACTGATCTCCTCTTGATGGTGTAGTTTCAGATGTGATTCTCAGTGAAACAGTAAATTTAGTGCAGTGCTCGTTCAAAACACGCATGTTCAGACTTTATGGTGAGCGCCACAGCCTGCCATCATTTAGTTCTGCACGTCCTCTGAGCTAGCTTTGTTTGCTGTACGGGGTCGGGTTGAGACCGTGGCACTGGACCGGAGTGTACCCTGCCGCGCGGACTACTTTTTACCAGCACAGCTCAGTTTGAGAACCGCTCATCCAAACAACTTCACACGTGACGCTGCATGTCCTGAGCAATAAACCTGCTGAATCAGCTTCATACGGTGGCGGGTTCTAGAGATGTTGACAACAGACAGACAGAGATTTCTGGATTTATAGTAAGATGTCTTCAGTGTTTGTCCTCCAGGGGGTGCTGTTGTGGACCAAACGTTGCTTCTTCATTGATATATGAAGCGAACGCCAACAAGAAGCAAATCTAAAACCAGCTCAGTGAACTGTGAGCTAATGCTAAAGCTAAAGCTCAAAGCCCGAATTTAATGTGGATGGAAAGCTTTTATTTTGAAAGTATGATGTGGTGCACAGCATGTTATTAATTAAAAAAGAGAGAAAATGAAACATGAAGACTCAAATCATCTGCAAATAAAGACATAAACACTCTCCACGTCATGTGACATATACAGGTAACATCTACCTGTCTGTCTGCCTGTCTCTCTCTCTCTCTCTCTCTCTCACAGAGGAGGATTCAGACTATGACTTCCTTCATGAGGACCTCTCCTCCTCTGAAATTCTCCCTCCTTTTCCTCCCTCCTCCCCTNCCCTGCCTGTAAAGACGCGTCGCTGCAGTCAAGGTGAGGAAAAAGATTCTGTTTAGTCAAATAATGACGAATCTGAATATGATGACATGAATCATGTAATTAATCTGAACAACTGAGCATGAGGTCAAACTCTCATCAGTTGTACTGGGATCGCTGCAGTAATGGAGCTTCAGGTGCAATACAGAACTCACAGGTAAATCCAGCTGAAGGAATTAGGCTCCTCCCACCCTGACATTTACTCCCCTTTGATGGTGTAACTGGGCACGCCTCCTTCCAATAAAGTATTGTCTTATTAAACGTGATAGCACGTTGTGACCTATTAGTGTCTCCACAGGAAATACCAACTCTCTGGCTCCACCTTCATTTGGACTTGACTCCGCCCTTCCACTGCAGAGCCCTGCCTACTGTGAAGATGTTGTTCCTGACAAGGAGCTCTCCGGCCTCCTTCCTCCCAGTGGGACGCCTCCTCCTCTACCTGAGAAGAAACGACACAGTGAGTGTAGAAAAAATGGAGAAAAAAACCTCTCCTGCTAGGCTAGCAGTTTCCCTGTTTCCAGCCTTTGTGCTAAGCTAGGCTAGCAGTTTCCCTGTTTCCAGCCTTTGTGCT
Organism: Lucifuga dentata; assembly: GCA_014773175.1. Classification (NCBI taxonomy): domain Eukaryota; kingdom Metazoa; phylum Chordata; class Actinopteri; order Ophidiiformes; family Bythitidae; genus Lucifuga; species Lucifuga dentata. Next base: position 3,827 of record VXCM01004284.1, read on the forward strand.
AAGCTAGGCTAGCAGTTTCCCTGTTTCCAGCCTTTGTGCTAAGCTAGGCTAGCAGTTTCCCTGTTTCCAGACTTTGTGCTAAGCTAGGCTAGCAGTTTCCCTGTTTCCAGACTTTGTGCTAAGCTAGGCTAGCAGTTTCCCTGTTTCCAGCCTTTGTGCTAAGCTAGGCTAGCAGTTTCCCTGTTTCCAGCCTTTGTGCTAAGCTAGGCTAGCAGTTTCCCTGTTTCCAGACTTTGTGCTAAGCTAGGCTAGCAGTTTCCCTGTTTCCAGACTTTGTGCTAAGCTAGGCTAGCAGTTTCCCTGTTTCCAGCCTTTGTGCTAAGCTAGGCTAGCAGTTTCCCTGTTTCCAGCCTTTGTGCTAAGCTAGGCTAGCAGTTTCCCTGTTTCCAGACTTTGTGCTAAGCTAGGCTAGCAGTTTCCCTGTTTCCAGACTTTGTGCTAAGCTAGGCTAGCAGTTTCCCTGTTTCCAGTCTTTGTGCTAAGCTAGGCTAGCAGTTTCCCTGTTTCCAGTCTTTTACTAAGCTAGGCTAGCAGTTTCCCTGATTCCAGTCTTTGTCCTAAGCTAGACTAGCAGTTTCCCTGTTTCCAGTCTTTGTGCTAAGCTAGGCTAGCAGTTTCCCTGTTTCCAGTCTTTGTGCTAAGCTAGGCTAGCAGTTTCCCTGTTTCCAGTCTTTGTCCTAAGCTAGGCTAGCAGTTTCCCTGTTTCCAGTCGTTTACTAAGCTAGGCTAGCAGTTTCCCTGCTTCCAGTCTTTTACTAAGATAGACTAGCAGTTTCCCTGTTTCCAGTCTTTGTGCTAAGCTAGACTAGCAGTTTCCCTGTTTCCAGTCTTTGTCCTAAGCTAGGCTAGCAGTTTCCCTGTTTCCAGTCTTTGTGCTAAGCTAGACTAGCAGATTCCCTGTTTCCAGTCTTTTACTAAGCTAGGCTAGCAGTTTCCCTGCTTCCAGTATTTTACTAAGCTAGGCTAGCAGTTTCCCTGTTTCCAGTCTTTGTGCTAAGCTAGGCTAGCAGTTTCCCTGTTTCCAGTCTTTTACTAAGCTAGGCTAGCAGTTTCCCTGTTTCCAGTCTTTTACTAAGCTAGGCTAACAGTTTCCCTGCTTCCAGTCTTTTACTAAGCTAGGCTAGCAGTTTCCCTGTTTCCAGTCTTTTACTTAGCTAGGCTAGCAGTTTCCCTGTTTCCAGTCTTTTACTAAGCTAGGCTAAACATGGCATTGCTTCAACTGTAAGCAGCTTCTGCTGTGTGTCATAGTTATTTTTTGTGGTTTAGAGTCTTTATTTCTATTATTTTCCAACGGTATTCTTGCCCGTCTGTCTCTCTGCCTTCAGTTCACCAGTACCTCCAGGTCTGTGTGTCCTATAATGCCCAGTCAGCAGCCATGTTCTATCAGCGACCTTTGACCTTTAGCCAGCGCTACTGCAGCAGGCCACGGGAGGCGGAGACGGCCCACCAGCTCACACACACCGAGTCAGGCAGGGATGCTACCTCCCCGGCCGAGCCTCCACCTCCGGCCCTGCCGCTGAAGAAGAGACAGCAGGTAAAGAATAAGATACCTGGGAAACCTGTAAAGAAAAGTCCAGTACTGCTTCATCAGCAGATGTCAGGATTTGTTTTTTCTTGGTTCATCTTTCAACACAAACCTGTTTCAGGCTTTTAAAGGTACAAAGAGAAAATGGTTCTTGAGGGGGTTGCAAGGGTCATTATAAATCCCCTTTGGGATGTTTAATGGGTAGTTGAAAAGGTTGTAGAGGTCCTTGAACAATTTTGCAAGACCCTATGCTATGTTCAGTAAGTTCTTAAAGAGGTGTTTTGAGTGTTTATGAGTTGTTATGGAAGTTCTTAAAGTATTAAAGTAAAGTTAAGGAAGTTCTGATCCTGATCTGTTCCTGGATTTTCCCTCCACTTTTCAGTCATCTGACCTTCTCAGCTGGTCCCCATTTGCAATCACTCCCATGTCTATATATATATATATATATCTCCTCTTATATGTCTATATCTATATATATATAGCCTCTTTTTCCTTTGTTCTCTGCGTTCCTGTCTTTGTGTGATATTTGTAAGGATGGCAATTTCGAGACTTTGAAACACTTCGACACATATAGGGTTAGGGTACATATATTGTTTCAAAATATTTTGAAACATTGAGAAACGTCTCTCTCAGGTGTTGTAATTGCAGCAGTGTTGAACGTTTCCTGTTTCAAAATGTGAACAATTTTTGTGCAGATGCAATCAAATCATAAATTACTGATTGAGGACTTGTATTGTGTATATGTGAGCAAAGAAACTAACACTTTGTGCTGCGTCTCAGATGGTATAGTTTATAGACCTTATGACATAAATATTTATCACATCTACGTCATGGCAACTGACAACATTTTTTTTGTTTATTATACTTATGAGATGATTATGTTTGCATTTTAATGTGTGCCAGTTATTCTGTACCAGTTTTCAATAAATCATTTCCCATGATTCACTGAAGAAAATTATGGCGCGTTTGGTGACGTTTGGCCACGCCTCCTAGACCATCATGTGATGACTGCGTGACAAGTTTCAAAATAGTTGTCATGTATTGAAACGGGGTGTATCAGTGTGTTTCAAATTTCAAACTTCTGTGTTGAAATTGTCATCCTTAGATATTTGGTTTTCATATTTCTGTCTGTACCTTTCTGGATTTTCTGCCTGATCATTGCTTCTCATTCTGCCTTGTATTTTGCCTGCACTCCAATTAGAGACTGTTTATTCATGCTGTTCTGTCTGACCTGTCAAACCTGTGTTTGCGTCCCCACCCTGAGTTCCACCGTAGATTGCTGCTATGAGCCTTCTAGGGATCCTTGGCTGGGTTCCAGTAGTCCTTGAGCAGTTTCCAGGAACCCTGGTGTATGTTCTAGGATCCTTGAAGAGGTTCTAAGGTTCTTGAGTATGGTTTGGGTGTTGAGAATTGTTCATGGCTCCTTGAGAAGGTTCTGGGTCTTTGAGGAAGTTTTACAGATTCCTGAGGAGGTTCTTAATGTGTGGATTGTATGAATGTAATGTCCCACAATGTAAAGCTCAACATAAATTAAGGAGTTAAAAGTATAAATGGTGGATAACACATAACGTTTACAGAGTTACCTCACTCATTAACAGCAGCAAACGCTCTCGTTTAGCATTTGTCTTGAAAGAGGTGTTATTTCATCATTTACTACATGTTGGGTGATTGTCACTAATTAACATAAAGAAAGCTTTATTAATGAGCTGCAGTCATCACAGCATTCATGTAGCATGACGCTGTGCAGTTAGCATGACTTTTTATTAATTACTTTGTATGATTTATGCTACTCAGTAAATATTCTGTTTATCTGTTCTGACTGTTATCAGGACTATGATGGGAATAACAGATGGAGTGAAGAGAATGGCAACAAAGACAGGTGAGACGGGTAGACCAGCAGAGAGACAGACAGGTAACCAGACAGACAGATAAACAGACACACTGACTCTGCTGTGCTGCAGTTTACAGAGTCACCAGCAGGAGGCAGAGTGTGAGAGGAGCAGGAAGGAGGAGGAGGAGGAGGAGGAGGAGGTACTGCTGACCAACCAGCAAGAAATCCTGAAAAGAATCACCATGAAACATGAGGTACAGCATTGATCTTTGACCTCTCTCCTAAATGAGATTCATGAAAGCTGACCTCTGACCTCTGTGTGAACTCTGAATGTGTGAGTAGGAGGAGGAGGGGCCAGATGTGAAAGCAGCTTCTCCTGACATTCTATTGGTCTGTGCCACACAGATGGACAGCAGCACTGGTAAGGACAGGAAGCACTGCTCCATCCCTAAATCAGCAAACCTGAAATGTGATTGGTTAATGTGTGGCAACGTAGAAAAATAAAGGCGGGTCTCTTCATGCTCCCCAGTAGAGGAACCTCCTGATACTAATGACCATTAATTAGTATTAATTAGCTTTGCTCTAGCGCCACCCTCAGGACAACTTAGGAAACTACATTTAGCTCCACAGCTAGAAACTACAAATAACCATGTTAGTTGCTGTTTGAGTCCTCAGAAAAACACACACACATAAATACACACACACACACACACACAAAGAAATACACACAATAATAACCATGTTAGCTGCTGTTTTAGTCCTCAGAAAAACACACACACACATAAATACACACACACACACACACACACAAAGAAATACACACAATAATAACCATGTTAGCTGCTGTTTGAGTCCTCAGAAAAACACACACATAAATACACATACACACAAAGAAATACACACAATAATAACCATGTTAGCTGCTGTTTGAGTCCTCAGAAAAACACACACATAAATACACATACACACAAAGAAATACACACAATAATAACCATGTTAGCTGCTGTTTGAGTCCTCAGAAAAACACACACACAAATACACATACACACAAAGAAATACACACAATAATAACCATGTTAGCTGCTGTTTGAGTCCTCAGAAAAACACACACACATAAATACACACACACACACACAAAGAAATACACACAATAATAACCATGTTAGCTGTTGTTTGAGTCCTAGAAAAACATACACAGACAAATACACACACACACACACACACACAAAGAAATACACACAATAATAACCATGTTAGCTGCTGTTGGAATCCTCAGGAAAAACACACACACAAATACACACACACACACACACGCTCCACCCCACACACACACATACACACACACACACACACACACACTCTCACACACTCAACCACACACACACACACACACACACAAATAGAAAACACAGTACTAAGAATATTTTTGGGTCTGCATGTTTTTCTTTCTTAATCTCTTTCTCTGTTGTGTGTGTGTGTGTGTGTGTGTGTGTGTGTGTGTAGAACAGCACCTGTACTGTGAAGCCTTCCTCTGCACCTACCGGAGCTTCATCAGTCCTCATGATGTCATCATCAAACTCCAGCACAGATATCCATGAAGTCTCTTTATATGCAGACGATCTTCTGCTTTATTTTAATGTTTCTTTGTTTGTTGTGTTTTATGTTTTCTTCATTTATGTGCACAAACGTCACGACTCAGAAATATTTCTTTATTGAATAGATTTCTGTGAACATCTTGACATTAACCAAAGTTACATCCAATAACTGAAGCTGCAGCTCCGCATGGTGTTTCTGTCCATCTTTATTTTCCCACAATCCTTCACTGCTGACACATACACACACCTGTGTCAGGTATGCCACCCTGCTGAGCCTGCAGCTGCAAAGGACACCTTCCACCTGCTGCGGAGAGTGGTGGACGAGCTGTGGTGAGAGCACATACACACACACACACACACAGGAAAAATCTTCAGACATCTTTTCAGTTTTGCTTTGATGTCAAATATTTATATTTAATGTCTTTATTTTCATTAATTTTGTCTTTTATTTTCTGCTTTTTATTTATCTTTTCATTTTTGTGTGAAGCATTTTGAGTTGCACATTGTGTATGAACTGTGTTATATAAAGTTTATTATCTACACACATATACATATTCACACACACACACACATATACACACATAAACACACAAATACACACCTTTATTTTGTGTTGGTAAAAACTCCTGATTGTGTGTGTGTGTGTGTGTGTGTATGTGCGTGTAGTGCCATAGAGCTGGGCTATGATCTGCAGGTGCTCCTGATGGATGTCGTGTTCAGCCTTCTGATTGGTGGAAAGCTGGAACCTGCTCACCTGTTACGATCCAACATTCTGTCCAAGATGGAGCAGAGGTGGCAGCTGATTGGCTCACCACTGTCACTCCGCCCCCTCGCAGCCCGGAGCGTAGCCGCCAGGTAATCTTTGACCTTTGAACTTCATACTGTAGGAATGTAATGAAAGGGTCAGGGGTCATTTCATGTTGGCTGTAGGACAGAAACAGGAAATACACACTTTAAACACACAAACAGCAATGAAATTCCTCTGTAACTTCTTACTTGATACATGGATTTGTTCATGTAGTTTTCCTTTACCTCCTCGATGGAGGAGCATGTGAGCTTCTTATGCACTCCAGTTTGTTGTTAAAGGTCTGTTAAAGGTCAAAGGTCAAACTCATTGATCTGAACATGAAGCAGTTAAGGTGATTTTAAGTGATTTTAAGGAATTCTTTTCTCCTGTCAGACCAGGAACTCTCCTGGATTTCAGGAGTCAGGATTTAGCAGAACAGTTGACCCTGCTGGACTCAGAACTATTCTACAAGATAGAGGTATGACCTTTGACTTCTGACCCTCACACCATTGGGTTTCTCATACATGTATTCTTTTCAGCTGTCTGTCTTACCAAAATGTCTTGCAGCTGTTTTTCCTCTTACCTATTTCTGGCACACCTTTGTATCTGTCACCTGTCTTTCTTAACTTATGTGTCTTACCTGTCTGTCTCTCACCTGTCTAGCTACCAGAGCTCTTGCTGTGGTCTAAAGAGCAGAATGAGGAGAGGAGCCCAAACCTGACAGGGTTCACGCAACACTTCAACAACGTCTCCTTCTGGTAAAACACCGACTGCACCCTCTGACTCCATCCTCTGACTCATTTGTTCCATTATTTTATTTTACTGGGACACCATGGAGTGTATGATCACCTACACACATATAATAAATAGTCTGTGTGTGTGTGTGTGTGTGTGTGTGTGTATACATGTGTGCTTATCAGGGTGCGTTCAGTCATCATTCTCCAGGAGAAACCTCATGATAGAGAGAAACTACTGCTCAAGTTCCTTAAAATCATGAAGGTACACACACACACACACACACATATGCATGTGCACACTGCACATGGTGGGTGGATCCTAAATGGNGTACACACACACACACACACACATATGCATGTGCACACTGCACATGGTGGGTGGATCCTAAATGGAGTATGGCTGAATGTGGGAACAAGAAGGAATAAGTTACTGTACGTAAATGGAAGCTGTGAGTTTCATAAAATATGAATAGTTTAATTGATTACTGGTAATTGTTTAATAATTATATATTATGAATAAATTATTGGGTCTTCTTCTTTTCCTTTCGGCTTTCCCTTCAGGGGTCACCACAGCGAATCATCTGCCTCCAT
>VXCM01004285.1:0-50460 GCA_014773175.1 Lucifuga dentata
TGTTTTTTTTTTTTCTTCTGAAACTTACTAAAAATAGGTCAAAGCTACAGCAAGGAGCTGTTTTGCTGCTGTTTGAGGAACAATTTCCAGTTAGCTAAATGCTAATGCTAGCAGCTAACGTGTCAGTGACTGTACCCACTGCAAGTTCCAATGAAAAAACAAGTAAGTGAATAAAGTCACTAACTCACTACTACTTTTGACAATGTTCTAGTGTTTGGCAGCTCCAACAGTGTATTTTTGTGCATTTATAATGGTTAATTCTTTTACCAGAGTTGACTTAAATAGTAGCAAAACAGCTCCGTTGCATGCCATGTTTATTTGACGTGCTTATATATATATATGTATATATGCATAAGCACATATAACATGCTTCATGCTTCAGATGATGCTGTGCAGTTAGTTTGGAGGAGAATGAAAAGAAAGCGTCAGACCACAGGAAGGCGGAATTATTCTTTCTGCACAAACGTTTCCACAGAAAACTGATGCAGAAAGTGATGAGGAGAAACGCGTTTTCTCCTCACCATGACGATATCATCGCAAACTGCAGGGGGCAGCACATCAGAACCTCACGCCTGCAGCTCATAGCGTACGAATGGTGTCGGCCATGATGAAGAGGAGCTGCTGCCACACACAAAAAAAAAAAAGAAATAAAAGATGGTCGGTAGCTTAAACGATTTCAAACATTCCTGCAAAATGTCTTTTATTTTCCAAGATGTAGTGAGATTTCCCAGCAGGTTTGTGACGTTTCTGAGTTTTCTGTTTTTACGCTCTGCTATGAAAAGCTGCTCTGCTTTATTCATCCTGTTAAAACTGCTTTACAGTCATTCATGTACATGTATTTTGGAAACACAAATATTCAACAAAAAAAAATGCAATTCCTTCTTTTCATGTAATAATTACAAATTGCAGTCAAATGTCGTGTTTAATGTCAGTAGGAAAATGTAACGTCCATGTGCCAAGTTAATTATCTCTGACTGAAATGAAAACCGCTGAATTGCTGATAAAGTGGACAGAAACAAGAAGAAATACACATCTATTATAAACTCACTTTTCTGTCCTTTAATGTGTTATTTTTAAGTAAAGGGCTGAAATTTAAAAAGCGTTTTAAGTAGCTGCAGCTGTTCATCATTGCAGCGTCCTGGCCTCCGTGTTCAGGCTGGAGTGGAGGAAATAAATCAGCGTTTTATGGCTCCTGTGGGCTCCGTGGATCACGGCGAGCTCTGCAGCAGCAAATTAAAGGCTTCCTAACACGCCATGACGCCACAAACTCCCCGACACGCCACAACTTCCTCTTTCATCCAGATGTGGACAAACAGCAGCTTCATTCAGATTGTATGTTTCGATAAGAAGGCGACGCGTCGACGAGCCTCACGGACACATTTATCCCTTTGATTTTTTAAATTTTAAATTCAATAATATAAGGCAAATATTTACAAACAATATACACCCCGTGATTAAGAAAGGAAAAATAATTAAATAACTAAGTAAATAATAAATAAACAAGACAGGGCAGCAGCTCAATTTAATTAGAAATTCAATAACATAAAAGCCTTAATTATAGCAGAATTCAAAAAAGAACCATAACAAAACTACCGGTATTCAAAAAGTCAACACAGCTTCAAATATACCATAAACGGCTTCAAAACCTTATTAATCTAATCTATCATTTTGTAAATATCTTATTCTTTCCAGGTGATAAATATTAGTTAGTTCATCAGTCCGTCGTTTAGATGTGACATCCTTATTTCATCTGAGAAGGAGATTTTTTTTTTACAGACTCTGAAAGGAAATGTTGATGAACTTTCTTCCACTGAAGAGTCCGTTCAGAAATACCAGAATTATTAAAACTGGATCTGGATCAATATGTGTTCCAAACATCTCAGAAAAAACTCCAAAAATGTCTGACAATATTTTACCATTTTGGATCAAAGAGCAAAACTATGAAGTAAATTTGCTTCTTCCACACTGCATTTTTCACAAAGGAGATATGGTCGAAAACATCTTATTTAGTTTAGTTTTAGAATAATGCAGTCTGTGAACGACTTTAACCTGAATCAGAGTTTAGATAACAGAGATGTATTTCTTCTAAACTACAAATCCAAAGCTTTTCAGATATCTGACAACTTCCTCATTTAACGTGACCACAGAGTGAAGATAAAAACCAAATAAAGTCAGTTTTAATCATTTAATTAACATTTTTATTTGACCTGGTGTAATAAACACATCATAATGAATCAGAATAAGCATCGATGCGACTGTACGACTCGTCCCTGCAGGCTACATCTCAGTCACGTGAGTTAACACGGAACACCAAACACGCCAAAGTTAAATATATAAAACAATATTATGAAATAAATAACCCAAAAACATCGAAACAAGTTTTTAACACTGAAGACATCGACACTTCGCCAAGCAAACGCCTTTCGTCTCAGATCATAAAGCCGTGTTGTAACTCAGATTAGGAGCTTCTCCTCCGTTGTCGCTCTGCTGATGTCACGTCCAGCTGCTCTCTCATTGGTTGCCTGTCAGAAAGGTCAGAGCATGGGTCAAAGTTGAATTTGGTTGAAGTTTGAGCGCAGCGTCAAAATGGAGAATCAGAGCGGTGAAGTTGGGTTACCGCTTAGTTCCCAATACACAATAATGTAATGGCGCGCTCAGCGATCACATGAAAACAGCCTAAGAACATATGAGACACGTGTTACTAAATAATCAACTTTATCTTAGTATGGAGACGTTTAGATCCAGATGTACAGGAAGTTACAGTAAGCTGTGTTTTCATGTGCTGAGGCAAACAGCAGGACACGGAAATGACAGGAGAGCTGCTTACATGTAGAAACATATGATGGATTGCTGCTGAATTCAGCGTGTCGTCATGAATCGATCTGCTGGCTGGACGAAGCCAAGCAGAGATTTGGCGACAGCACATTAAAGTTTCCGTGTTCAGCATAACGGGCTGCAGGCTTTTCTTCAAGCCTGCGTCGCTGCGATGGCGAGCGGCGTGTCAGACCGTTACAGGAGCAAACAAAGATATTACCGTTACACACACCAAACACACGTCACACGTTAAAAGATCTGCTTCCTGCTGCATGGACACCATGTGGACTTCCTTTCATGTCCTGGTGGTTTGGATTTTATCTGAGATCTCTGTGTGACATCAGCTGATGGGCGGCCATGTTCAGTCTGAAAGAGAAACCCGCAGTTAGAGCTCCGCCTCCTGACAGCGTCTGAGCATCTTCTTACATTTAGAGGATGGTAGAAGTGAAATGAGGGTAAATGAAATCATTCAGGTGAGTTCATTTTGTCGCTCAGCTCCTCCTTTAGTTCTTCAGATGTGAAAACATAAGCAGGTCCATTAGTTTGCACTTTTTTGGCTGTAAAACGTCTTTAGAGGAACCGTCTCGTCATGAAACAGCGACTTTATAAATCAGGTTAAAAATGAGGTTTGGTGTCCATGTTGGCATGAAATTTCCATTTAATGGGATTAAAGGACCATACCACCCCATTTTACATGTTTGAGCCTAATATATTCACTTTTCATACATGTAACGTTTCTGACAATCATTTCCCAAAGCATACTACTGGAACGGTGAATTAAAAATGTTTTTCCTACCTTCCAGACCTCCATTGGTTTCAGTTCATTCTGCTATTAAAATCAACTTGTTGATACTGTAAACGTTCTTGGGATAGGTAATCCATCATCACCAACAAGACGTGTATTCAGGTTTTTTTAGAAGTTATGTAATTTTAGTGTTTAAGCTCAATAAAAAGCGTGGAGTGAATGTATGCCTCCACCGGGGAATATAGTCCCAAAAGAAGACCTGTGTTTATGGAAAAATTTAAAGGACCGTGACTTCATAAGGCTGTGTAACTATTAGCAGGAGAAACATGGATTTTTAAGGTGGGTGTATCACTTGAATATTTGATTTAGAAAGATTAAGAGATTTAGCAAAATATCAGGAAAGCTGAAATATGGTTTTATCCTTTGGGAAATGATTGTCAGTAACATTACATGTATGACAACTGAATATATTAGGCTCAAACATGCAAAATGGGTGGTATGGTCCTTTAAATATGCTTGACTAAATAATCCATCACAGTTTAATTTAGCTGAGATGGATGATGCAGGACAGAAGCTGTACGTCTATGCCAGGAAATATAGTCCCAGGAGAAGATGGCTTTTACCAATTAAAATAATCGTGCCTTCTAAATTCATGCAAAACTGTTAGCAGGCAAAACATTGAATTTTCAGGTGTGTATCACCTGAACATTTGATATTTGAAAGATTAGAGGATTTAGCAAAATAACACAAAAACTAAAATAGTTTTACACTCTGGAAAATGATTGTCAGTAATATAACATGTATGAAAAATGAATATATTAGGCTCAAACATGACAAATGGGTGGTATGGTCCTTTAAATAGCACATAAAGATGCAATCATGCACACGCGTGTACATGACCTTGTGAGGAGATCCCCACAGTCACAGTGTCACGGCTTTACATGTTCATGCAGCTTAACGGCCTGTAGTCACTTACAGTCAGCGAGTTCATAAATCAGCGTTTGTGTATTTGTGGTTCTGACATTTAGATGCTCTTTAGGATGCGACGGCGGCGGGGGGNGGGGGGGGGGGTTCAGCCTGAGAGGAGCTCTGAAGCTCTGAGAGACATTTATCCAGATGTGGAGGACAAAAGGCTTGTTGTCAGAGGAAGTCAGACATCGTGTACGAGCCGACGCACAAACAGCCTCATCAGCGCCGGCGGCTGACGCGCTCGATCGGCGCCGTCAGCGTNCGAGCCGACGCACAAACAGCCTCATCAGCGCCGGCGGCTGACGCGCTCGATCGGCGCCGTCAGCGTTCAAGAGATCATCAATAACGTGGCAGATCCTCGTTGTGATGATATTTTGTCTGTCAGGTTTGTGATTAGCTGTGATGAACCACTGAGAGCATCAGATGCAGCAAAGGCTTCCTGTTAACGCTGCCGAGACGCCGCCGTCTGACTCCACCCACTTCCTGCTGTCCTCCATGCCGCATCCTTTACCTGGTCACCTCCACCTGTTTTAGTAGATGTAATCTTGATGCTGATTGGAGGTAAAACAAAATTTCAAAGGTTTGGAATCACCCTGAAATTGTCATGTTTTTGAGAGAAATTGATAGATTTTTTAAACATTTATTTCAGGAAGTCTGCATGAGGCCAAGACCGCCACGAACGAAAAGTTTAACAAACATAACAAGACATTTAAAAACCAAACAGAAGGAAGTTTATGACAATAAATTAAGAAAAGTGGAAGCGAGACCTGATGGACGAGCTACGATATCGCTTCCAATAAATTAGATTAGAATACAGACATTAATTGCTGACATTAATGCTGCTTGTTTCTGCTGGAAAGAAGTCATTTCTAATTAATTATTCACATAAAACTAAAAAGCCCCATTTTCAGCAGCCATTACTCTCATGTCCTAATGATGAACTCTCTCAAATCATCCTTAATTAATCATGTTTAAAGGACCATACCAGTGATTTTGCATGTTTGAGCCTAATATATTCAGTTTTCATACATGTTACGTTACTGACAATCATTTCCCAAAGGATAAAACCATATTTCAGCTTTCCTGATATTTTGCAAAATCTCTTAATCTTTCTAAATCAAATATTCAAGTGATACACCCACCTTAAAAATCCATGTTTCTCCTGCTAATAGTTACACAGCCTTATGAAGTCACGGTCCTTTAAATTTTTCCATAAACGCAGGTCTTCTTTTGGGACTATATTCCCCGGTGGAGGCATACATTCACTCCACGCTTTTTATTGAGCTTAAACACTAAAATTACATAACTTCTAAAAAAACCTGAATACACGTCTTGTTGGTGATGATGGATTACCTATCCCAAGAACGTTTACAGTATCAACAAGTTGATTTTAATAGCAGAATGAACTGAAACCAATGGAGGTCTGGAAGGTAGGAAAAACATTTTTAATTCACCGTTCCAGTAGTATGCTTTGGGAAATGATTGTCAGTAATGTTACATGTATGAAAACTGAATATATTAGGCTCAAACATGCAAAATCACTGGTATGGTCCTTTAATGCATCTTGCCTCATCCTAAAGGCTTCTTCAGTTCTTCACATCTGATGATGTTTAAACTGTATTTGTCGACGTGTTACTGATCAATAACTTTGATCAGTCAGTTTATTTAAATGAGAGTTTTGATCTGATCTCACACATTCTAACAGCACCAAAACTCTTCAAGCCTCCTCTCTCTCTCTCTCTCTCTCTCTCTCTCTCTGTCTCTCGACCCTTTTATTAAATATCACAGATTGAGGATTGGACATTGACGTCACGTTAAGCAGCATTCTGGGTTTTTATTGGCTGGTTTGATAACTTCAGGATTCTGGTGTTTGGAGCTGCAGACGTGACTTCAAGGTTTGTTTTATCTGTAGAATTTGAAGGTAAAATTTACACTCGTGCTTTTTTTTTAACCATTTACAGCTTAACATATATCTGATATGTGACACGTGAGCAGTAGATGTGAATCAGGTCGTAGATGTAGCTTCAGTCTGAACGTAAGGTGACTAAAGAGGCGGAGTTTTAGCCTCTGTGCTGTAGCTCCTCCTACGTGGCGTTTAGCCTTCAGAAACGCTCTCTCTCTGTCTGCGCTGTGTCCTTGGCAGTTTTTCTTGTTGATGTACATTATTGTGTTACTGGAATAAATTAAGAGCCAATGGGAGACATTAGAGATGTGCAATGAAACCTGTTAAACTCTAATTAAAGCCACAGGGAGTCATCTTCAGCCCTCTTCCTCCTCCTCCTCCTGGCTCTCATACAGTTACAGTAGCTCAGCATCCATAAGCATCCTATAAAAAGCGGCGTGTTTGCGTGTGGATGGTATTTTATGTGTGGAGTCAGCGGTCACGTTTTGCTCTCTGTACTAAAATGTCACAGCCTGGATTCTCGTCACATCCGTCATCTCAGCGGCAGCGCTCCCCCCCGNCCAGCCCCTCCTTAGAACCCCCCCCCATCACACAACTTAATGATGTGGAAGATTCATCTCGATGCCCAAAATAACCCATTATCTAACTGGCAATAGACACATTTTGGAGCCTCGACACTCTGTCATGTTGTCACCTCGTCCAGCGATGCTCGGGTTTCCTCGCAGGATGGCGGCGCGCTGGTGGGCAGCGTCTCTGCTGCTAAATAGGAGTCATGCTGGAAATGAGGCATTTGTTAGGAAGCAGCAGGAGGAGAAGGAGGATGTGAGGAATGAGGAAGCATCGCTCCACATTAGCTTTGAATTGCCTCCTTGGCGCCGCGCTAAGAATGCCGTGCTTAATTGGAGGGAAAGATTGCTGCGACTCATTTGTTGTTTCAGCCCGTCATTCTGACTGTGGCTTTGTCGGAGCCGGAACAGCCAATCAGAGCACAGACGTGCAGAAAGTTCATACTGGGAAAATGGATTTTTAGCTGCTACAACCAATTTACCAAAAGTCAGTTCAACAAAAAACTGATTAAAACATTTCAAGATTCTATGTGGCTAATCAGAGCTTAAAGGACCATACCAACCATTTAGCTTGTTTGAGCCTAATATATTCAGTTTTCATACATGTTATGTTACTGACAATCATTTCCCAAAGGATAAAACCGTATTTCAGCTTTCCTGATATTTTGCTAAATCTCTTAATCTTTCAAAATCAAATATTCAAGTGATACACCCACCTTAAAAATCCATGTTTCTCCTGCTAATAGTTACACAGCCTTATGAAGTCACGGTCCTTTAAATTTTTCCATAAACGCAGGTCTTCTTTTGGGACTATATTCCCCGGTGGAGGCATACATTCACTCCACGCTTTTTATTGAGCTTAAACACTAAAATTACATAACTTCTAAAAAAACCTGAATACACGTCTTGTTGGTGATGATGGATTACCTATCCCAAGAACGTTTACAGTATCAACAAGTTGATTTTAATAGAGAATGAACTGAAACCAATGGAGGTCTGGAAGGTAGGAAAAACATTTTTAATTCACAGTTCCAGTAGTATGCTTTGGGAAATGACTGTCAGTAACGTTACATGTATGAAAAGTGAATATATTAGGCTCAAACATGAAAAACTGGTGGTATGGTCCTTTAAAGGACCGTTATGTTACTGTGACAACCATTTCCCAAAATATAAAACTCTGTTTTAGTTTTTGTCAGTTTAATCTTTGAAATCAAATGATCAGCAGCCGCTTTATAGTCAGTGTTTTACCTGCTAACGTTCCGTCTGAACGTAGAACAGACAGTCGTTTTAATTTGTCAGTAAAAGCTGTTTTCTCCTGGGACTAGATTTCCTGGCGGAGGAATACATTTCCTTCCATGTAGCTTCATGTTGGATCGGTTATAAAAAGTTACTTTGACAGAAAATAAAGGCGTTTTCTTCTCTGATGGATTTTTATCTAAAGAGCATTTTAAGTCTCTATAAGCTGATTTGTTTTATAGTAAAACAAAAATGGCAGGCTGGAAGGTAGGAAAAACAATTCTAAAATTTACTGCTCGAGTGTTTGGGAAAATGGCTGACAGATGTGAGTAGGAGTGTGTAGCAGAGTGTAGCAATAGAAGTGTGTAGCAGCTGAGTGTGTAGCAGCAGTGTGTAGCGTAGTGTGTAGCAGCAGAGTGTGTAGTAGCAGAGTGTGTAGCAGTAGTGTGTAGCAGTAGGAGTGTGTAGCAGCTGAGTGTGTAGCAGCAGAGTGTGTAGTAGCAGAGTGTGTAGCAGTAGTGTGTAGCAGTAGGAGTGTGTAGCAGCAGAGTGTGTAGTAGCAGAGTGTGTAGCAGTAGTGTGTAGCAGCAGAGTGCGTAGCAGCTGAGTGTGTAGCAGCAGAGTGTGTAGTATAGTGTGTAGCAGTAGTGTGTAGCAGTAGCAGTGTGTAGCAGCAGAGTGCGTAGCAGCAGTGTGTAGTGTAGTGTGTAGCAGTAGTGTGTAGTAGTAGGAGTGTGTAGCAGCAGAGTGTGTAGCAGTAGTGTAGCAGGAGTGTGTAGCAGCTGAGTGCGTAGCAGCAGAGTGTGTAGTGTAGTGTGTAGCAGAGTGTGTTGCAGTAGTGTGTAGTAGTAGGAGTGTGTAGCAGCAGTGTGTAGCAGCAGAGTGTGTAGTAGCAGAGTGTGTAGCAGTAGGAGTGTGTAGCAGCTGAGTGTGTAGCAGCAGAGTGTGTAGCATAGTGTGTAGCAGAGTGTGTAGCAGTATGAGTGTGTAGCAGAGTCATAGCCATGCAGAGTGAGCGGCGTGACTTGTTGACTTGTGGAGCGCAGGTTGCTCATGCATATTGCATCACGTCTGCAGCCTCTTTAAAACGGGGATCTGTCACTCCCGGTTACACTCGGCCCTGAACTGTGTGACCGCCGCTGCGCTCGGCCGACGCCGCGGCACGTCTGCACATTAGCACGTCTGTTTTCATCACGCCGCTGCTGCTGCAGAGAGTCTGGAGAAATCATTCTGTTTAATATGCGAGGACAACGGCACGCAACAGCGAGGCTACGCAGGAAGACGAGCAGGAAGTGCTACGACTCAGACAGCACACACAGCGGATTCTACTTCCTGTTTACAGCCGGTAAAGCAATACAATGCGATTAATCATTTAAACATGGATAACGAAGGTGTTTTTTGTGTTCCATACCGGTGATCATGCATGTTTGATTATGTTACCGACAACAATTTCCCAAAATATACGACTTTATCAATCAATTTTAGATTGTTTTTCCTACCTTCCAGACTGTCATTGGTTTCAGTTCATTCCAGTACGACATAAAAATCAGCTTGTAGAGACGTGAAACGAGATAAATAATCATCACGTTTGTTAGGTTTTTTTGTTGAATAACTTTCTTTAACAATTCAACGTATGTCTCCGCCAGGAAATATAGTCCCAGGAGAAGACGCTTTTACAGAAAAATATGCTTTTATGTTTTGAAACTTAGTTGTCTGTAACATACCATGTATGCAGTCAAACATGCGGTAGGACATTCACCGTTCCAGTCGTATGTTTTAGGAGATGATTGTCAGTAACGTAACATGTATGAAAAATGAATATATTAGGCTCAAACATGTAAAATGGATAGTATGGTCCTTTAAGAGTGTTAATTCTCACAGATGCATTACAGCGTTTCCTGTTCTGTGTTTATATGGTGAATATATCTGCAGCAGAACTCGTCCCGCGCTGCGTTTGAATGTGTCTTCCTGTCCGCCTGCAGCCGTTTGTTCACCGGACGGCGTCGCTGCTCGCTTCACAAACCGAAACGCCACAGATTCTCTTCCAGGCTGAGGAAGCGCCACCACGTTTCAGGCTGAGAGGAGGTGAAGTCGACTCTCTCTCTCTTTCACATTTTATTTTCCACATCCGTCAGGGTGGCACGGATTTCGATTGTTGCACATAAGCCCCGTCCTCCTGGTCTCTGCGTTTTGGAACAGGGAATGACGTTCTGTCATTGGCTGGTGCAGGGCACGCTGCCAGCGCGGGCAGGATGAGGACTCGGCTGTCGCAGTAAGCAGTCAAGCGCTTATTTGAGAAATGAAATTACTCTCTGACAATGGCACTGCTTTGCTTTAGAAGCCGGCTGTCTTTTCTGAACTGTAAATCCTTTGGCGAGCACCTTTTCTCCGGCTGCCCCTCCCACCTCTTTGCCCCCGCTAGCTGCAGCGCCGCGATTGCTAAGAACATGCCTTTCTTACCTCCACACAAAGAAACAGGATTTGTCATCAACATTTTTCACACTTTTCATGAAACCTTGAAGGGATAAAGCAAACACTGATTTGATGATAGCTCCTTTTTCCTCCTGAAGGCGTTTGGCGTGACGTTAAATTCCACTCCAGGCTGATTTCCATTGCAGAAGAGAAGTCAAGGTCATTTCCGTCAGAACGCTGCAGCGAAACGACGTCTGCTCGGTCGTTCGCTGCGAGCCAAATGAAGCCGCCGTCATTCAAAGCGGCGCTGAACGGCGACGTTTTGGGGGAATGTAGGGCCTCCTATTAGCAGAGTGTTCTTTTATTTGTGTTCCAAACACAGAAAAATCATTTCTATAACGAGGAAAAACATCAGATTATAACATTTACAGGCCTGAACACATCCATTTATAATCTCATCATCCAGATCTGTCAGAGTAACATTACTCTGATTTTTACTGATTTCAGTCTAATTACGACGTTTTCATGATGTTTGAAAAAATGTATTTATTGCCTTAATCAGATTTAATTGAAAAGCCGATAAAGATCATCGTGTTAATGAGCTGCTTCATGTTTAATAACCGTGTTTTATATGTTTCATCAGGAGAAACGGACACGTTAAATCTGCACAGGAAGCCTCATTTCTCTAGTTTAAGAGACTAATCCAGTTTCTGTTCATAACATGCGTGTTCAGACGGCTGGACTTTATGCTGCACGCCGCAGCCTGACTTCAGTGGCGTGGACCGGAGCGTATCCTGCTGCACGGACTACTTTTTACCGGCACAGCTCAATTCAAGAATCAGATTGATATAAAGATAAATAAATAGATTTTCCCATTTCTAATATTGCTTATTAAAAGTGGATGTAGAGAAATATGCTATTAACTGTGCTGACCTTTGACCTTTTAAAATCTGTTATTGCTTAGTCTCACAATGTCCTCTTAATCGTGGGAAAAAATGTCAGACTTATAAGATCATTATTACTAAAGCTGCAGTAGTGCACACGTCCAGAATAAACAACCAAAACACTCCTTTATAAAAGTTCTTAGTAAATCAAACTAGATCGTAACTCTGCAGCAGGAAATGTTAGCTCATCTCTGAGGATTAAACCAGACTGCAGAGCTTCATATTCACAAAGAAAACATCAAAAAAAAACTTCATACGTGACGCTGCACGTCTTTGGGTCCTGAGCAACAAACCTGCTGAATATCAGCTTCATACGTGACGGTTTTAGACATGTTAGTGCCACAGACAGAGATTTCTGGATTTATAGGTAGACTGGCACTAAGCGAAGAGAAATAACAGATCCACACACAGGGGTCTAGTGTGTGTGTGTGTGTGTGTGTGAGAGAGAGAGAGAGAGAGATTGTTCTAATAGTGGCCNGGTCTAGTGTGTGTGTGTGTGTGTGTGTGAGAGAGAGAGAGAGAGAGATTGTTCTAATAGTGGCCCAGATTCATAAACATTAGTGCATGATTTACCGCATCGCTATTCGCTAATATCACAGCGTAACAATGTTCCTTCATTCATAAACGCCTGTTAGCGACATATGTTAGCGTTAGCATTAAAGAAGCGTTACTGTGATATTTCCTTATTTACATGTGGAGGTAGCTATTCATAAAACAAACCCACATGCTAACATTAAGACCTGCTTCATTCTGGTGGTAAATTTTACGGTATGGAATCTGGGCGACATTTCAAACGTATTTACCTCACATGTTAGTGATCAATAACTTTGATAGATAAACTCACTCAGCTGATCAGTTTTTAAATGCTGAGTTTTGATCTGATCTCACATGTTCTGGTGGCGTTCTGCATGTTGGAGTTCCTCTTTCTCACACACACACACACACCTGCAAGCACAATCACACACTATGAATATGTGTGTCTGTGTGTGTGTGGCTGGCCAATCACAGAACGACGTAGACACAGCTACCCAATGAGGAGTTTGCTTCATCACGAGTACGAATATTGACACATTTTACTCTGATGGTACTCGTAAAAAGTACATTATCTGTAAGGGATACTGGTTTCGTCTGAGTACTCGTTTCATCCCTCGCCGTTGTTGACACGTTAAGCCCGGCGCTGTGTTTTATGAATCCCTCCTGCATGTTCATCCATCTGTTGTCGGTGTGTTTGTCGTTCTGGTTTGAATCAATCAAACGTCCCCGCCGTTATTTTGCTGCCGCACGCTGAACATTTGTTCTCTGATGACTCCGGCTGCTGGTGGCGGTGAACAGGTAGAGTCGGCGGCGTTGAGCTGCCGGAGACTCTGGTGGGAGTTTCCCCTTTACTGAGTCCCAGCGACGGCGTGACGCTTTGACTCATTTTTCTGTGGCGCTGCTGCTTTGAAAAATGATCAAAGTGCTGAGAGGTACTGAGCGCCGCGAAACAGGAAACACAGCCAAACATCAGTTTGTATGGATCAATCAGCCGATTCTCTCCCAGCCAGCGCGGCTTCCTGCTTCAGAGAAAGACGGCGAGTCAAGCAGACGCCGGGCGTTGCTGCAGGTCAGATTCTGTTAAACGTTCTCTCAGGCTGTCAGGGCGGCAAAACGATCAGGTTCCATCCTGATAACGAGTATTAGCAGCACAGAGAGCGATCTGTGCGTCTGTCTACACCCGACGCCCTGCGCCTTGGTCAGCACACGGAACAGAGCACCGCCATAACAACACGCATCATCAAGAAGCACCTGGAGCAGACAGGATACGTTTGTAATCCAGTCGAACAAAGTCTGACAGAAAAAGTCATGAGAACGCCCGTTCTGCTCAAAAAGGACTGGAGGCAGGAGAAAAGAATCTAAATATTTATTGGGTAATTAATAAAAAAAATCCTGTTAACACACGGTGTCACGCTAAAAATCCTCCCATGTGAAAGTGAAACTGATGATAAATCAGCAAAGAAAATTAAAATTCTCTGCTTCAGAGCTCCGTATTTTTATTACATTTTATTACAGAGCTCCATATTTTAAATATATTTTAAGAGATTTACACTAAGAGAGACGCAGAGGCTTGAGGAAGAGTCTCGGCGCCACGAGAATGTGTGACATTAAATCAAAACTCTCCATATGACTGATCAGATGAGGTTTTTTCTATCAAATGTATTGATCACTAACGTGAAGCAAATTAAAAAATGTCGCCCAGACTTCATCCTGATGAAATTTACTGTCAGAATGAAACTCGTCTTAATTTTAGTGTGTCAGTGTGTTTAATGAATCACTTCCTGTCATGTAAATAAGGAAATACTGTCATAACGCCTCTTTAAAGACAAACGGTACGATGCTGGTAACGGGTGTTTATGAATGAGGAAACGTGTTATCGACACGTTAAATCTGGCATTGTTTTTATGAATTCCACCTTTAATATCTACAGAATTAATCAGGAAACGAAGCCGGCCGTCTGGCTGCAGAGACGCAGCGACGATCCGACTCAAACTGTAAAAATAACTCTGCACTTTACTGGAAATGAACTCAGCTGCAGGAAATGGACTTGCTCTTCACCTTGTGCATACATCAACACTTCATGATGTGTTTTTCTCCACGATGTTTCAATTCACTTTCCTAATCAGGCTTTTTTCTATCATCTCTCCTTGGTTGCCAGAGAGGACGTCTTTATTAAAATGGATGGCGGCATTTGCTCGGGGGCGTGTGGGACTCTGGCGGTCCTGAATGGTTCTGTTGACTTATAGCTGGCTGTCTGGTAATTAGCCTGCTGTGAGCGACCACGGTGCTATCACGCCAGAAACGCCGGCGTGCTGCAGTATGCAGGCGTCATGGCGACGTCTGAGGACGTGAAGGCAGACAGCAGGATGTGAGGAGTTCTGCTTCAGGCTGTGACGCCATGCTGATCCTGGAGCACAACAGAATATCAGTGTGTGTGTGTGTGTGTGTGTGTGTGTGTGTGTGTGAGGGTGTGAGGTTATAAACTTGGCAAAAGAGCATTATTGAGCAAAATGAGCAATTTGTTTTATATTCATTCTAAAAGCGTTAGAGCTCAGCAGCATTTATTTTTACTTTACATTGATTTTTCCTGAACATGTTTGGCTAACGTACAGGACGTTCTGATGGCTTCTGCAACCTTTTTGCTTTGAAGCTGGTGTTTTTAAAAATCACATTTTATGACAAAAAAAAAAAAAGNAAAAAAAAAAAAAGTAGAATAAAACTGAAAATAACAGAAATACACGTTACATGCACCTGTAACGTGTAGTAGCAACAAATGGAATCCAAACACGGATCATAAATGTGTTTCAGTACCAACAAAAACATAAAGGCTCATTTAAAGGACCATACCGGAGGATTTGCATGTTTGAGCCCGCCAACACTTTTCCAAAATATAAAACTGCATTTTAGGTTTTATGTTATTTTGTTATTTTTCATAACACAAAAATAAGAGGTTTAGCATTAGCACTAAGGTGAGTTTAGCGTTAGCATTAAGATGAGTTTAGCAGTAGCATTAAGATGAGTTAGCGCTAGCATTAAGATGAGTTAGCACTAGCATTAAGATGAGTTTAGTGTTAGCATTAAGATGAGTTTAGCGATAGCATTAAGATGAGTTTAGCATTAGCATTAAGATGAATTTAGTGATAGCATTAAGATGAGTTTAGCAGTAGCATTAAGATGAGTTAGCGCTAGCATTAAGATGAGTTAGCGCTAGCATTAAGATGAGTTTAGTGTTAGCATTAAGATGAGTTTAGCAATAGCATTAAGATGAGTTTAGCATTAGCATTAAGATGAATTTAGCGATAGCATTAAGATGAGTTTAGCAGTAGCATTAAGATGAGTTTAGCGTTAGCATTAAGATGAGTTAGCATTAGCATTAAGATGAGTTTAGCATTAGCATTAAGATGAATTTAGTGATAGCATTAAGATGAGTTTAGCAGTAGCATTAAGATGAGTTTAGCAGTAGCATTAAGATGAGTTTAGCAGTAGCATTAAGATGAGTTAGCATTAGCATTAAAATGAGTTTAGCATTAGCATTAAGATGAGTTTAGCATTAACATTAAGATGAGTTAAGCGTTAGCATTAAGATGAGTTTCTAGGTCAGAAACAGCAGCATCTTTGTACATACGTCGTGTTGATAGAACATGATGGTCCAGAGCATCTGTTGCAGTGTTTCTCCATCCTGATCCTGGAACCCGCAGCATCATTGATTGGCTAAATACACCTGATTGAGCTAAACAGGTGTGGGTGGAGCAGGGAATTATGTATAACGCTGCGGGTCTCCAGCAGCAAAACTGAGACTCTGTAGTGTATTGGCAGCGCTTCCTCATCCTGCTGACGGAGGAGAGACTCCAGATTAATGAAGTTTAGTCTTACAGCACATGTAGGGAAAAATGTAATAATCCCTGTGTCATTTCTTAATGAGATTTCTTCCCTCCAGCAGATTTATGATGCAGCCGTCACGCGCCGTCTGAGATCCCAACAGTTCCTGCAGAGGACGATGGTCATCTGATCAAAAGACGCACAAAGCCGCTACACACCCTGTTAATTATCTGTACATGTGTGTAACCACTTCCAACAGGAAGTCCACACCATCTGCAGAGCTCGACACGGCTGGGTTCTTTGGTTTAGCATGTTTCAGATCTGCAGATCGTTTGTTCTGGTCTGAATCAAGAACTAAATTGTTGGTTTGGTTCAGTTTCACACAGAAAAACATCCAATCAAACCAGAATCTATCAGCTAAAGTCATGTGACATCACTCTCTCTGCTGATTGGTCAGAAAGAAACTCCAAACAGGAAGTAGTTTCTATCAAAGTAAATCAGAGTAACAAAGATGAATGTGGATCCTTTCCTGTCATACCATCATTTGATCCATGAAGAAGAAAACTATGACAGCAGCAGCTGAATCACGTGGAAAACCACATGCTGCTTCATATGATGTGAAGAAAACGTGCTGCCTTCACACGCTGAACATGCTGAGAACATACAAGCACACGCTAACCATTAGCTAACATTAACGTGTTTCCACCTTTAACGGTATCGTTGGAGTTTAATTGAGGTAAAGTTTGTTTCATATTTGACACGTTGAATATTTTTAAGTTGGGGATATTTGACACGTGTCCAACATAAAACAAACTGTACTGTAGTTGTCGTTAAGTGTTCGCCACATGCAAAGTTGTCTGATTTTAGATCAATCAAGCAGGTCAATAGATCATTTTCACACCACAAACGACCTGCACTGCAGTTTGATAGGAATTGGACTGAGGTCGCCCCCTGTAGGTGGTTTTGATCATATGAGCTCAAATAAACCAAATGTAAGATGGAAACACTCGAGTCTGAATAAAATAGGAAAAAAAACTCAAATTAAAAAAGTGTAGTCATGAAGGAGAGCGTTGCTGTAACAGCAGTCAGCAGATGAATCAGGCCTTAATTAAAGTTGTACTAATTAAGATTGTGTTAAAAGCAGCAGAGCTTTGACAGCGTTAAAGTAATCAGACAACACTGCTGATCTCAGCCTCTTCACATCTTCCTGTTCTGCTCAGCATGCTGCAGCGTGGTGACCGCAGGTCATACATGTGGAATGAGATTAAATCTGTCACACATACGTTAAGGAAGTCAAATTCATTCATACAGCACCTTTCAGAACAAAAGTCACAAAGTGTTCAGATAAAATAAGCTGCAAATCAGTATAAAACACAGACAACAGCTAACAGCCAAACAAAATGTGGTTTTATGTTTTGGATTTAGTTTGCCAGTAACATGTAACATGAATGCAAATTGTATTTATCAGGCTTAAACATGCTAAATCGCCGGTTTAATTTCCAGTTCCACCTGACCTCTCTGTTTTTTCCGTGTTTCTGTTGTGGGTCAGGTGGGCGACATTTTTGAGTTTAACCTAATTAATTCTTTGTTTCTAATGAGTTCAAATGCACATTTTTATATATATATATATATATATATATATATATATATACATACACACACACACACACACACAATCTGATATTATCTTTTAGTACTACAGATATTTAAACTTTACCAAATGAGTCATACTATGAAGGCATATTAGGGCCGTATAAGACGACAAAAAAAGAAAAAAAACAGCAGCATTATTTCCAATTTTTAAACTCGAAAATTTGTCAGTTTAAAAACTCACAAATTTGTCAGTTTTNCAGCATTATTTCCAATTTTTAAACTCGAAAATTTGTCAGTTTAAAAACTCACAAATTTGTCAGTTTTTTTTTCAAGTACATGACCTTATTAAATTATACTTTTCCATCAGATTTAACAATAAAGAAATACTTGTGCTGTTACCGCAAAATCATAATGTAACCTACTGAAAATAGCCTATAATCAGGGTGAGTTTGTTTCCGGTCATTGACCCATCTGCAGTAGCTGTTTTGGCCCAGCAGGGGGCGGTGGCGGCGCTGCGGAGAGAAAAACACAACAGCGTTTCCCGGTTAGAGATGAGAAGGACGCAGAACGGCTGCAAGCTAAAGCAGAAAGTATAAACAAGATAAAAAGTTAGGTTAAAGGTTTTCTGAACGAAATCCGTCCCAGAGTGAGTTACAAGGAGTAACTGGTGGAAGTTCTGTGGAGGATTTAATGATTGTTGTCCGTTCTCCGGTGAGTTTGCTGAGTGTTAGCCACGCTGTGCTAGCTAAGCTAACATAGCTGAGTCGATGTAATTCATGTTGTTTAACTTTGCTGTTTTCTGAGTTATGTGCTTTATAATGTGGCAATTTCTTAAGACATTTACTAAAATCCAGTCAGAGTAGAACTTGAGTTGAATAAAGTACAATTAGAAGGAATTCAGGAAAATGCTGGTTATGTTGCTGTGTGGTATGCTAGTCCTGAGTTTCACATTAGCATAGAAGATACTGTAACTTCATTAATTTGGATTTTTTTTTTGAGTGATATTAGTTCCAGATCTGGTAATATTTTCATTTAATAGAGAATAATCAAATGTTGCCCAGCTTATACAGGTTGTTTTTTTTTATGTACCTGATGGACAGACAAGCAGAGGACAGAACAGTGGAGGACAGAGGACGGAGGACAGGAGCGTCTCACCAGTCAGAGGACTGATTCACTTCACGTCTCCTCATCACTTCCTTCAGATAAGCACCATCTCATCACACTCCATTTAAAGAAAAAACATTACCTGGGTAGATTTATTTAATCTGGTTTATTATTTTTGGTTTATTATTTGGTTTCTTATTTTCTCAGAGCTCTGAGTTGTTTATTTGGTTTATTTTCATCTTCAACCTGAGTCAGTCGAAGAGGCAAAGAAAAGACACCGAGTTTCCCAATTTAAAGGACAGCATGAAGGAAAAAAATGAGAAGTGAGCTGATGAACAAACTGAACCTGTCCTAAAGTATCTGGATTAGATTTGTGGTTTATTTTTCAGAACTAGTTAACCAATAGCATTAAAAGAAGAAATAGGTAATTGTACTCCGTTCAGTGTTACTGTTAAATAAATGCCGGTTTTATGTTCTAAATAAGCAAAGCTGGTATTTTCATTCCTCTACGCCTCAGTGAAAAGTACTGAGGTTAGGTTTGTGCATGTATCACACCATAGTGTGCCAAGAACTGCTTGCGATAGGCACACGGACTTTTGAAACTCGCAAATTTGCGATTTTAAAAACTGAAAATAATGCCGTTTTTTTTTTTTGTTTGTTTTTTTCGTCTATGGCCCTGATACGATGTCGTATTCATACTAATGGTGGAAACATCTGAACAAACTCATCTCTGTGTGAAAATACTTTTTATAAAGTCCTTGTTTTAAGGGTTAATAATAATATAATTCATCTGAATTTTAGTTGAGAATTTTCATGTATTTCAGATATTTTTTAGCCTCACAAACTGGATAATTTGGTGAAAATGCAGCATAAATGTGAGTTTGGTGTGTAAATCATGAAGATGATTTAAGGATCAGCACAGATTTTAAGCTGTTAGCAGCGACTTAAAGGAAATATCAGCCTTCAAAACGCTCATGGTTAAAGAACCATACCACCCATTTTTCAGTTTGAGCCTAATATATTCAGTTTTCATACATGTTACGTTACTGACAATCATTTCCCAAAGGATAAAACCGTATTTCAGCTTTCCTGATATTTTGCTAAATCTCTTAATCTTTCAAAATCAAATATTCAAGTGATACACCCACCTTAAAAATCCATGTTTCTCCTGCTAATAGTTACACAGCCTTATGAAGTCACGGTCCTTTAAATTTTTCCATAAACGCAGGTCTTCTTTTGGGACTATATTCCCCGGTGGAGGCATACATTCACTCCACGCTTTTTATTGAGCTTAAACACTAAAATTACATAACTTCTAAAAAAACCTGAATACACGTCTTGTTGGTGATGATGGATTACCTATCCCAAGAACGTTTACAGTATCAACAAGTTGATTTTAATAGCAGAATGAACTGAAACCAATGGAGGTCTGGAAGGTAGGAAAAACATTTTTAATTCACCGTTCCAGTAGTATGCTTTGGGAAATGATTGTCAGTAACGTTACATGTATGAAAATTGAATATATTAGGCTCAAACATGGAAAATGGCTGGTATGGTCCTTTAAGGATCGGTACAGATTTGCAGCTGTTAGCAGCATTTTAAGGAA
The DNA here is from genome assembly GCA_014773175.1 of Lucifuga dentata. NCBI lineage: Eukaryota > Metazoa > Chordata > Actinopteri > Ophidiiformes > Bythitidae > Lucifuga > Lucifuga dentata. The sequence goes on from VXCM01004285.1 coordinate 20,246, forward strand.
ATATCGGGTTTTAACTTGACTTGGAGCTTTTTTTCTCTGAATCGTGCAGCTTTCCTCCTCAGATGAAATATCTGTAAAGAATCACCAGGTTTAATCAAACGCACTCCGATAATGTACGGCATAATTAAGTTCTGGGAGCAAACAAAACTATGGAGAACAAAGACAAACAGCCAGATGAAACAAAGTGGGGTATTCATCATGTGTGTGATTCAGTTAGAACGTCTGAGCGTCCACAGGCTAACAAATTAGCTCCTTTTCATAATAAACGCACACATAAATCATTTGTCATATTTTATTACGCCACAAACCAGAAATGGATATGCTCTGATTTCCATGATTTCCCATGATTCCTGCTGCAGCGTGGGCGGCTGCACTTCCTGTTTGCTGCTGTTACTGGTGTTTATGTATCTGCTGCCTGATGATCCATATGAAATTAAAGCTCCAGTTAGAGATTTGATGTTTCTGCTGTCATAGTTACAGATTATATATGTATGACATATATCTCACACACACACAGCTGATACTTTGGTTACATCAGTTTATATGTCATGGTTCTCCTGATTTTTTTAAATAAATGACTCATCTCTATTTCTGTATTTATGATATGTCAAAAAAAAAAAAACAATCAAAATCCAATTAAAGTTCTGACATTTCTCTCTTTGTCCCTGTCTCTTTGTCTGTCTCTAACTCTGTCTCTCTGTCTCTGTCTGTCTCTCTCTCTCTTTTTGTCTCTCCCTCTCTCTCTCTCTCGTCTCTCTCTTTGTCTCTCTTTAAAGAAAACTTTATTGCTGTTCAGACTGAAAAGCTGAGGCATCAAAGGACACACACATTTCTGTAGCTTTTAAGAACACACACACAGACGGGGTTTTGTGTTTTGCGTGTTTGGTGTGTGCGTGGCTGCGTGTTGGCGAGGAAACGTGACGCCGAGCTGCTGTTTGGTGTTTCAGCCTTAATTCTCATACCTTCAGCGCCAAAACAGGCTGTCATTAAAACGCTGCGTTATGAGATTCTAATTACATCCCAATTTCTGCTGCTTTATTTTCTACACCGCCTTAATTAACGTCCCAATCAACCTTTCTGAACAAATTCCATTACTTCATTCTGAAACGTCTCATTTGCATACAGTGATTAAAGCGCCACAGTGACTTCACGGCAACAGAAACCTGCTGATGAAATGAATCTGTTATTCAGGATTATTATTGGACATGACAGTGAAAGTCATCTTCTGTTTTCACGTGTTTCAGCCATGTGTCGCTCACCTTTCTGCCTTCTTCATCCGTGCACAGAACGGAGTGCCGTCGCAGCAACACGCATCATCAAGAAGCGCCTGAACCTGAAACCTCATATATGATTCCGTACTGGAATCATATATGAGGTTTTATATCGTACTGGAATGAAGTGAAGCCAATGACGGTCTGGAAAGTAGGAAAAACAATTTTAATATTAATGCTCCAGTAGTATGTTTTGGAAAATAATTGTCAGTTTTGTAATGTATATGCAGGTATTTATTGGGCTCAGACTTGTAAAATCACCAGTATGATCCTTTAAATGAAATGTCAGCAGTAAAGGCGTGTTTTGCTGCTTTAACGCCGTTTGTTCATGACAGCTTCATGTTTATGAAAGCGTGAAGCTGAACTGAAGCCTCACGCCAGGACAGGAAGTAACGGCGTGTCAGTTATTTCTGCATCAGCTTCTTATTGCTGCGTCTCATGAGGCAAAACGGAAAAAAAAAAGTGACGTCTTATTTTTTAATTCACAAGCATTCAGCACGTCTGATTCGTGACACGTTTGTGTTTGTCTGCAGAAAACTGTTGAGACTGTAAACAAATAACTTTGGAAGCGATTCTATCGTTATTTTTATCAGGATAAAATCAACGATCCAAAGAATTGCAGGTGAGAAATGCAAAACCTGCTGTGGCGTCTGCACGATGCTGTAACCCTGAAGAGACGCAAAGAAACGGAAACGATTTAACAGACGCCGGATTATTTACATATTATCATGTCTGTATTATTAACACAGTATCAGTATTTCATTTTTTATATATCATGGTTATCATCAGCAGCGGTATATCATGACACCCATATCTAATACATCTGAACCATCTACAGATCAATCTGTTGATGTGTTGATTGATTAGCAGCAGAGATGTGTGTGTGTGTTTAACGTTAAGTAAACTCCACCTTTGCTGATCAAATCAAACGATGCTCTTAAAGGTGGAAACACGTCAATGTTAGCTAACACCTGTTCAGGTTAGCGTGTGCTTGTATGTTCTCAGCATGTTCAGCGTGTGAAGGCAGCACATCTTCACATCGTGAAGCAGCATGTGGTTTTCCACACGTGATTCAGCTTCTGCTGTCATAGTTTTTTCTTCATGGATCAAATGATGCTATAACAGGAAAGGATCCACATTCATCTTTGTTACTCTGATTTACTTTGACACCATAGAAACTACTTCCTTNAGGAAAGGATCCACATTCATCTTTGTTACTCTGATTTACTTTGACACCATAGAAACTACTTCCTTTCTTTCTGACCAATGAGCAGAGAGAGTGTTGTCACATGACTTTGTCTGATATATTTCTGTTTTATTGGATGTTTTTCCTGTTTGAAAATGAATAAAATCAAGCGATAGAGCAGCGCTGTAATAGTTTAATTCCTGCTTCAGACCAGAGCAAACAAGCTTAGATATATCCTGATAACAAACAAGCCAACAGAGCCGTGCTGACAGTAAAATAAAATCTGACATCTTTGGTGTCATGGAGGAGCGTTGTCAGCTGAAGTGAAGCTGTCAGTGCTGGATGAAAATGGAAGCTGCTTTATCTTCCTGTCTTCCAGACCGTTAGCATGTAAACTCTCTCTGCTGTCCTCTCATTCGCCTCTATTAACCCAGAGGTGGGAAAGTAGGAGCAAATAAAACAAGATCTGAACAGAATCGATAAATGTTTCATCAGATTTAAAAGACGGCGTTAGCCTCAGTTTTATGGGTGCTACACTACAGTTTCAGGGTGGCCAAGTCCTTGGGTTTAAAAGAAAGGTTTATGATGCTGTAAACACAGCTCAATTCTCTTTTCCATTTCAACCACATAAAGTCGCGACAGATCGGTAAATCTGCACGGCAGAGTGGAAGGTCTTTGCCCTCGCCACGTCTCCTCTGCAGGTTTCTCGCCACTTTCTCCTTTCTGAGCAGGCAAAAGCACGTGAAGGGTAAACGACAGAATCAGGCTGCATGTCTGACGTCCATCAGAGAGAAAAACCATCATAAACCTGATTTCTCTGCCAACCAGCATCTTATTCAATCAGCAGCATTCCTGGATTTTTAATGAGTCATAAAACACAGTGTCAGGCTTACCATGACAATAAGAGTAAATGTTGCCACGCAGCCATGTTCCCTCATTCATAAATGCTTTAGCATTAGCCTTCAAAGAGCCTAAACCTGTGCTGATGTCTGTAGAGAAGCTTTATGTTTGTAAATATAATGAAACAGGAAATAATAAGAAATGAGTAGCATAAATATGTAGCGGGGCGGAGTTAATAGGTTATACTCGTTACACTGGTTATACTCGGTTATATCCTACTCATTTTCAAACATTTATTTATTTTTATGTATTTTTTTTTCTTTGTTACATTGTCATTTCTGAAATAAATAATAAATCAAGAAGTGTTACTACAGTATTTATGTGTCAGAAAAGTAATTCATAAAACATTCTGTCACGCAAAAATTAAGACGTGTTTCAGTCTGACAGGAAATTTAATCAGTATGAAATCTGATGATGTTTTTAACTGTATTTGTCTCACGTGTTACTGATCAATAACTCTGATAAAAACACTCAGCTGATCAGTTTATTAAAATGGAAAATTTTGATCTGATCTCGCAAACATTTGTGAGGCACCGAGACTCTTCATCAAGCATCAACCACTGCGATCTGTGTCTCTTTCCACACACACACACACACACACACACACACNTTTTTTTTTTTTTTTTTTTTTTTTTTTTTTTTTTTTTTTTTTTTTATTAGAGCATTTACAGTCGGTGTATGTTTGCTGTCCATGTACATGTCCATGTCTGTTTTGGAGTCTGATCCAGCATTTATTTTGGCATTATCAAAGTAAGAACAGTATTTGATAGGTCATCTCTAATAGAGATCAACAAGCCGTGAACAACCCAAAGGAGAAAGAGTGATTTTGTTTATTCTAAATATCTGTTGCTACTAGTTTCCACTTATGTTGTCCATCGGAGTGAATGCTGCACATGGAGCAGCTAAATCAATATTTTATTTCTAATAAATGTCTATTTAGATGAATTTACCAGCAGTTCAGAGAGCAGAAACAAAGCGGAGTCCCTCTCCCCGGTTCTCCGGACCCCTGGACCACATGAGTAGCAGAGTGGAGAGTTAAATTTAGGTCAGCACTTTATTAAGTGTAACAGATGCCTTGCTCACTCTACCCCAGGGTTAGGGAATTGCATTTGCGGTCCGCTCTGACAGAATGGCAGACAGTTATGATAAGAGAGCGGCAGGGTGGAATCCATTTAACCTCCAACCACCGCAGTGGGAAGCCAGCCAGGCTTGTGTTATTCTCCACAGGCTGGCCGTGTGAGGGGCGGAGCTAAGCGAGCTAACAGGTGGTGGTGGTGTTTCCCCACAACAGGAAACACGCCGACCTACTCCTCATCACCCCAATTTCTACATCATTAACCTCTAAACTGTGCACTATCACAACAGGCATGACGGGAGTGTTGTACATATGTCCATCATTATGGATCATTACTGTGTATACACACTTACACGCACACATACATACATACACACATACACTCACACACATACTGACAACAGAGAGGAACACACTGACATATACATGCATATACACACACAGTTTACTTACATAAGACACACACTGGCACATGCACATACACACAGACATGCACACCCTAGCAATGGATCTAAACATCATAGCAACCATTCTAGCAACCACCCAGAACACCCTAGAAACCACCCAGAACACCAGAGTAACCACCTTCAGAAACCACACAGTACTTTAGCAACTGCCCTAGACACCATAGCAACTGCCCTAACAACCACCCAGAACATCAGAGCAACTACCTTAGAAACCACAGAGAATGCTCTAGAAACTGCCCTAAACACACCAGGGCAACCACCTTAGAACCTGCAGAAATTATTCTAGCAACCACCCAAAACACCATATCAACTGCTTTAGCAACCATTGAGAACACCTAGAAACTGACCCAAACACTGCAACTGCCCAAGCAATCACCAAGAACACCATATCAGCTGCCCCAAACACCATAGCAACCATCCTAGCAGCCACCCAACTATATCAGTTGCCCCAAACACCATAGCAACCAGTCTAACAACCACCCAAAACACAATATCAGCTGCTCCAAATATACCATAGCAACCGCTCTAACAACCACACAGAACACTACATCATCTGCCCCAAGCACCATAGCAACTGCTCTAGCAACCCCACAGAGCACTGTATCATCTGCCCCAAATACCATAGCAACCGCTCTAGCAACCACCCAGAACACAATATCATCTGCCCCAAACACCATAGCAAGTGCTCTAGCAACCACACAGAGCACTGTATCATCTGCCCCAAACACCATAGCAACCGCTCTAGCAGCCACCCAGAACACTATATCAGCTGCCCCAAACACCATAGCAACCGCTCCAGCAACCACTGCAGCAAAAAGAAGTAACTTTTTAATTTTGACAGCATGATGAGTCAGAAATCCTGGGATGTGCTGCTGTGAAGCTGTATGAGCGTGGCTGGATGATGATTCATGTACCGGAGGGACGTGAGGATGAATCCAGCCGGACGTGTTCGCTTGTTGCTGTTTCAGAGACGCGTCTGGGTTTTGCTGCTCAGTTAAGAGTCATTACTTTGATTTGTCTCTTCCTTAATTTGAGAAAAAATGCTGAATCCAGCATCTCATTTCCAGGGGAGACACTCTTCTTTGTTGCAGCCCTGCTTTGCCATTTAAAGGATCATACCGGCAGCTTTGCATGTTTGAGCCCAATAAAAACATGCAACCATGCCACATTACTAACAGCCATTTTCAAAAACATACTACTGGAGCGGTAAATATAAGATAAATATAGAGACTTGAAATGTGCTTGAGTTGAGTAATCCATCACTGCAAACACGCTATCTGTTACTTTTTTTGTCAAAGTAACTACTTAACTGATACAACACGGTCACTGTCTAAATCCACAGATCAGAATTTCCTTCCTGTTCCGACTTCTACGTAACGTTCTGCTTTATCTGCTTATGATGATGTCATCAACATGATGATGCTCTCTGAAAACAGAAATGGAGGACATGCTACATATATCAGACATGCTGATGTGTATTTATGTTAGTTAGACATGTTAGCGTGTGATAACAGGCTCCTGTTACAGCAGCAAAACTCCAACTCCACCCGCTTCTCCTCCGTGATTAACCGATGAACATACGTGTCCTGATGGAGAGATACACGCTCACACAACATATCAGATGTTTCTCTCTGCATGTGGAAGTTTTAACCTGCTGATCAGATTTTAAATACTTCTCTCATATTAGTCCATGAAGCGTTTTTTTCTTTACATGCGTCTCAGAAATGTGTGCATACGTAGCTGCATCTTACTGCTACAGGTCAAAGGTCAAAGTAAATACAGGTATGAGCTGCTTAAAAAAAGAACATGTAAATGTGCTGAACAAAAAATCTGATATAGGCAGTCTCCGACTGACGAACGTCCGACTTATGAACAATCCGTACTTACGAACTGACTGCCATAAAGTCTATTAAATTAAAAATTTGAGTTACATACAATGTGTCGCACTACTTTGCAGCGCACATCAAAACTGTTCCGACTTACGAACAGCCGTGGGAACGGAACTCATTTGTAACCGGGGACTGTCTGTACAGGCAAAATACCAGAATTGAGCATCAAGACTTGTAGAGTAAATCTACAAGTCGTGTTTAGTTTTCTTGTTTAGGTATTTACTGTTGGTGTTTTTTTTACCTCCTGCATAGTTGCAAATAGTGAATTCTTCTTTTCATGGTTTATAAGATGGACATTTATGGGGTGTTTTCTGTCAAAACGGGGCCTGTATTTCTTGTTGTGATTAATCTCCGCCTGGCTGCAGGAAGTGCTGTTGCTAGGTATTCATGTGACCAGCTGGAACCTCCAGATGTGTCAATGAATTCCTCCGCTGAGCGATTGACTGTTGTTTGGATTCATAAGCTGTGTGATTGACTGCTGTTGGCACAATAGCTGCCAGCGGCGCAAGTGGTGGCTGACAAATGACAGAGTTGAGTTGGCGGCGAGGGAAATTACCCCAGCTCTCTGCAAAGCCACCCGGCAGTCATCCCCGTGTCTTTCTCAGCCTTTTTACTGCCACACTCAGTCATTGCCAAACAGATAATACAGACAGAACTCCAGCAGAGGGGTTTTGTGTGGAAATGTGCATATGAGCGTGGGGTTATTACACCCATCAGTTGTGATGCTACACTGCCTGAGATGTTTCACATTTACACTACAGTCAGAATAGCCTCCCTAGTGCGTATACATAAGACAATCAAAACACCTAGATGATTATGAACATCTGTAAGCTCCTCACAGTAACAAGCCACATGCCATTAAATATAAGAGAATTAATGTGACAGCAGGAAATTAAAAAAATTTATCATTAATAACCATTCTCTGGTTTCTCTGAGATTTAATTGTCCCGAGGAAAACTAATCACTGAGTGCTGACTGCTTAACTCAATTTGTATTATGTTTTAATTGACTGTACAGCAGTCAGGTGGCAGCCATTCTGAAGAGTGGGAGAAGAAAATGCCACATTATGCTGCATTAAAGTCCATTAATTGGAAAAGTCTTCTGTTAATGGCTGCACTCCTTCAATGCTGCCGCTTCCCCAGAACTATTTTTCATATACTTGCACAATATCTCAGAATAATTTCCTTTATAATAGCGAGGCTGCTGCATCTAGGGAGAGTTACAGCCTGATAGTTTAATCACGGCAGAAACTTTGGGAATGTTCACGTTAAAGGCCTGATGTTTTTAGTCACATCTGATTTTTCTGTTTTGAAGGTTTATATTCATGTTTGTACATGACCTGTATGTAACACGGGTGTGAACAGGCTCCGCCCTACAAGGCTACATGCACATTTAACAGATAACATGATCATCATACGCTCATGAACAACAGAAATGCTAAGCTAACAATGTTGATACATCTAGACAAAAATTCACCGCTAAGCTAATTTCACTCCACTCCACTCCACTCCTGAAGTCCAAATCCACCACAAGACAAAAACTCACCTGAAGTTAGCATAGCGGCTAAGCTAACACTGTTAGCGGCTAAGCTAACACCGTTCATACATCACAACAAGAAGTCACCACTGACAAAAAGTCACCATTTTGCTAATTTCACTCCACCGTTAGCTTGTTCTGTCACAGGAAGTACAGCTAGCTAACGCTCCAGCTATGCTAGACTGAGTCAGTATCACTTCCTGTTTGTTTTATGTCTCATCAGCTGATTGGCTCTCCTCCTCATGTGACTTTCTTGGTATTCACCAGGTATTTCTGCTTCAGGTGGAGAAAAACTAATTTGTTGTGTTTCCACCTTTAGCTGTTAGCCTGTTAGCTTGTAGCTGAAGCATTTCAGACAACAGAAAATAATTCATCAGACGCTGAGCTGATACTTTGACATGATGTTTAGTTTTTCTTCTTGTGCAGGTTAAGAAACTGCATCAACACTTCATCGCTCGCATTATCGTAAATATTGTGACATGAAAATTTTTTTGTCATGTAATTTTATCATCACTGATATATGGAACAACCCTAGCACATAAATCATTGTTTGCTAGGCAACATTAGCAGGTCAGTCATTAACCATGAGTTAAACAAACTTCAGACTTACAAATGTATGACCATTAAAGCATTTTATCTTTGGTAGGTGGTTATAGTATGGCTGCATGCTGCTGTTCTTTATGTTGTTCCCTTCCTCTTTATACATTATGATCTATATCTGAACACATTATGGTGTGTTATTGCTAACATAATCACTTACCAGCTACTAAAACATGTTTATGTGAAAGTAATGGATAAATTCACCTTTTCTGTGGTGGAAACTGTGTGATGCTTTTCCCTCATGGAAAACAAGCATCACTTCCTGATCAGACCAAACCATAAAGAACCATGCAGAGAACTGAGAGCTGTGATTTTTCAGGTGAAGATGAAGTCAGCGTTTGTCCATACCGTAACGATTCCTCTCAGTTGCATAGATGGTTTCGTTTAGACGTAGAATGGTGGTTTCAGGATGAGGACGAGCTTCGGCTGCTGCTTGTTACTGCTTATTGTTTGGCTTTTTAACAAGGCTCCCTCAGAGCCTTCTCATTAAAGGAGGTGTCAGTGGATTTAATCTAATGCTGCGTTCGAGTTCCCTCAGAAGTTGGATTTTTCCTAGTCAGAAGTTCCGACTTCTGACCTCAAACCGTTCCACCCAAATGTAAACAAAAAGGTATGGCTAAACACCAATAAATACTGTCAGATTAAATAAACTTAGTAATAAATGCTAACTAAAGTAGTTAGATTACAGGACTGTTTGGTTGTGTTGTTTTTAAATGACATTAATCACAGTATTAAACATTTATGCAGAGAATATATACATATACTAATATCAATGGCAAACAGTTATACACTATAGATAGTTACTATGGCGAAACATTTTGACCTTTTTATTTTTAAAAAAATACTTTCTTCGGCTGTTAGCTGATCATCTCCATTCACAAAGCTTGCTTCCACAGCGCCGCCATGTTGAGTGACATCATCCTCGTGAAGTTGGGGTTCATAATTTTAATCTGAGTTTTCCAGTTGGAGCTCCAACTTCAAATGCCGTTCCAACACGTTTTTCCAAGTAGGAGGTCGGAAAAATCTGATTTCCAAGGTAGCTCGAACGCAGCATGATCAATAAAACCACATATTTTTACAGCGTGACCTGCTCCTGTCGGACACCATAAAGATTTTAATGTGCTGTACATTAACATGGTGAGAGGCTCAGAACTGAGTGTGTTTTAGTCTTCCAGGGAAATCACATTCGTCATTTTTTCATGTAGCTTTTTTTTTTTCTTNGAGTGTGTTTTAGTCTTCCAGGGAAATCACATTCGTCATTTTTTCATGTAGCTTTTTTTTTTTCTTTTCTGAAAGCTCTATTACAAACAGTAGACACTGGATCAATTTGATTGACTCAGGTTTGATTTGCTCCGCCGGTTTGGCAGCCAGTTATATTGGGTTACTGCAGCTGCAGCAACCTGCTGCTACATGCAGTGTCTGCAGCAGCAGAAACGCAGCATTCTGTTAATGACGAACCTGCTGCTTTCTGTGGATAAAATGCACATTTGATCGTACGCATGTTTGCATTTTGGGATCAGTTCAAACGCACAAACATAATTATGGGTTTTCCAGGTCAGTAAAGCTGCGATTTATTGTTCTGGGAACTCAGAAAATTCCAAGTCGATTCTCCCGAGTTCTGATCTAAACATGTTCCAGCGCCTCTGCTGGAAAAAACATGGACGCCGTGTTTATTTCATGTCAGGTCTGTGAATGTCGTAAACATTTACGTGAACATCAAGTCAATCAAAACGATGCAAAGGGAAATCTTATCGTTCTCCGTCTGCGCCGCCATGCTGCCATGACATCAGGTGTGTTTAAGTCAGGTAAGTCTGGAGCTCACTGAGTTTCTGACTGGGAATTTTGAGATGAATAATCGTTTTGTTGTTCCTTTCTGTGTCGGAGGTCTGTTTTTTTTTTTTTTTTTTTTTTTTTTTTTAGTTCTGAGGTTTAATGAATCACAGCGTTTGAGCCTTTTGTAAGGTAAAAATGTAAAGTTTATCCAGAGAAATCCTTTAAATTAAGTCTGAGATTCCATTAATTGTAATGTGCTTGGATTCTCCCCTCTGCTGCTGCGCTCAACGTTAAACCACATTCACCTTTGACCTGTCTGTCCTTTCCAACGAGCAGCCAATGAGAGAACAGTTGTATGTGACATAAGCAGAAGTGGCGTAATGATAGAGAAGCTCATAACCTGCGTAGAGGAATTTCCTGTTGTACTGGTATTATGATCTGACAGAAAGGCGGTGGCGTGGCGTGAAGTCAGACATGCTGCAGCTTTTATATCAGCTGCTATACAATCCACCAGTCTACCTGGATGCTCCTTGTGTGTTGCTACGCCGGCTCTCCGTTCCATGTGGTGACCGTGGTGCACAGCGTTGGCAGCGTAGGCGATAGGTTAGCAAAATCGCAGATCGCTGTGCTCGGTGTACACATCGCTTATAACATGAAAACTGTCGACTCTCCTTTCAGGCCGTTAAATGCTGCGTGTAACGACGCATGCTGAAGTCAACACAAGAATCATTTTATTAAACGATGTTCTGACAAGCAGAGGTATTTAAATAAAATGCATCTAGAGATGCAGTCAGTGTGTGTGTGTGTGTGTGTGTGTGTGTGTTTGCGTGTGTGTTAAAAGGCTGTTAAATGAGAGATGCGTGTCCCTGTAATGTCGCATGTCTGCATTAAACAGGTTGGTTCAGAGTTTTGTTAAGCTGCACTGTTACACACAAGATGCATTTTTAATGAGCTTGTGTGTGTGTGTCTGTGTGTGTGTGTGTGTGTGTGTGTGTGTGTGTGTGTGTGTGAACGTGCTGCAGAAAATGTTCCTGTCACTTCCAGTCCTGCATTATCCTGCTTCAGGTTCCTGTTGCAGCAGCAGAGGCGCAACTCTTTAATTATGGAGGCTGGTTAGTGTTTTAATGGAGTGTGTTTGTGTGTGTGTGTGTGTGTGTGTGTTTGTGTTGTGTGTGCATTTGTGTCAGGAATTGTCACTTTAGAAGCAGCATGATAACAGGAATTCTTCTCCAACTTCTGAGCAGAAGTTGAAGGTTAAAATAAAACCAACATGGAAGAATCTGGAGAAAATTAAACCTTTATTTATGCACATTAAAGGACCATACCGTCCATTTTGCATGTTTTAGCCTAATATATTCAATTTTTATGCATGTAACATTGCTGACAATCATTTCCAAAGCATACTACTGGAACGGCGAATTAAAAATGTTTTTCCTACCTTCCAGACCTCCATTGGTTTCAGTTCATTCTGCTATTAAAATCAACTTGTTGATACTGTAAACGTTCTTGGGATAGGTAATCCATCATCACCAACAAGACGTGTATTCAGGTTTTTTTAGAAGTTATGTAATTTTAGTGTTTAAGCTCAATAAAAAGCGTGGAGTGAATGTATGCCTCCACCGGGGAATATAGTCCCAAAAGAAGACCTGCGTTTATGGAAAAATTTAAAGGACCGTGACTTCATAAGGCTGTGTAACTATTAGCAGGAGAAACATGGATTTTTAAGGTGGGTGTATCACTTGAATATTTGATTTTGAAAGATTAAGAGATTTAGCAAAATATCAGGAAAGCTGAAATACGGTTTTATCCTTTGGGAAATGATTGTCAGTAACATAACATGTATGAAAAAGAAATATATTAGGTTCAAACATGCAAAACACATGGTATGGTCCTTTAAAAAAGTTTACATTAGCGAGTTTATCAGCAGCAGCTTTGCTGTTCTTTAAAGGACATACCAGTGCTTTTGCATATTTAAGTCCAATAAATACTACAATATGTTTTATTTACTGCCAAACATTTTCCAAAACGTTAAACTGGCCGTGATGTCTGAGGACTCAACGGCCATTTTCCACAGCGGGGTGAAACATCATACTGGTGGGCGTGGCCTCTTAGGAATACCTGTTCATCCGCTACAGTTAGAACTGAAGAAGTGTTTCGGTTAAATGGTGACACGTTTTGATGCTGTTTTCTCCACATCATAGCCTGGATGACTGAGATGAACACACACTTCACACACTTTCTTCACACACTTTTCATTCCTTTATCACTTCGCTTCTTTGCCGTATCGTAACGCTGATCTGGTTCAATATGCGGCAGTAATATCCCACAGAGGATGACGTCTCGCAGCCAGAGATCAGGCTGCTGATAATGAGGATGCATCCATCGTATCCTCCATTCCCGCTCAGATTACATGATTTTCTTTTTTTTCCCTCTCTGAATATTCACTCGTTTCTCTCTCTCCGGGTGGATATGGAACGATTATTACAGAGCCGCCGACATTCCTGACCAGCCTCCGTCCTCCTGCTCAAAGGACAAGCAGTCACCCAACATTATGGAAATGCTAAGTGAGCCCTCCGCAACATAAATCAGAGCAGCTCACTGGTAAATAGCTGCAGCCATGCGATTTGACTGCATTTGGTGATTTACTGCACATAAAGACTGAGAAACTCCATCCCGATGATGCCTCGGAGCTGATTCCTGATGGGAATGAGAGACAGGATGAGGGATGTCCCTGTCTTGATATGGCAGATATGTCACGGCTGCACTGGATCTCTGATTTCTTTAATAAGCAGGACTCATGCTGCGTTCGAGTTACCTTGGAAGTCGGATTTTTCCCAGTCGGAATTTCCAACTTCCAACCTCAAACCGTTCCAGACAAATGTAATCAAAAAAGCATAGCTGAACACCAATAANTTCCAACTTCCAACCTCAAACCGTTCCAGACAAATGTAATCAAAAAAGCATAGCTGAACACCAATAAATACTATAAAATTAAATAAACTTAATAGTAAATGCTAACGAAAGTAAAGTTAGATTACAGGACTGTTTAGTTGTTTTACAATGATATTTATCACAGTATTAAACTTTGTGCAAAGAAGTAATATTCTGAAATTATTCACACTTACATATCAATGGCAAATAGTTATTATACACTATAGACAGTAACCATGGTGATATATTTTGACCTTTTTATTTTAACGTTATGCAAGAAAAAAATACTTTATTCTGCTGTTAGCTGATCATTTCCATTCATAAAGTTCGCGCCACCACATTGAGTGACGTCATACTCGTGAAGTCAGGGCTCATAATTTTGATCTGAGTTTCCCAGTCAGAGCTCCGACTTCAAATGCCAAAAGTGGAAAAATTCAACTTCAGAGGCAGCATCAGCATCCTCTGATGACATCGGAGCTAAACGACTCTCAGGACGCCTCATACATTTATACAAGATCGAGAAGAAGACGCTGGGAATGTTTTGTAGAATTCCACATCCGTTACCATCCAGACTGGGAAATGTAATATTACGGTTTATGATCAGAGCTCTGAAGCAGAAATATCATTAATTCTGTGAAAGTTCATCACTCACAAAGGGCAGAATTTGGTGATTTTTACTGAAATTTAAATTCTGACATTTAAACCTGAACTAATCAATATGTTTATTAAAACTGAAAGCATCAGAGGACTTCCAGCTGCAAGGAAACATTTGTGAAATATTTAGAATTACCTGGATTTTTTTTTGTATTAATAATTCATAAAATGTGGTCAGAACATCATTTAAAACCACAATATTAGACAAAAAGTAAAGATGAACTAAAAATGTAGGTTTTCTTAGATGACACAGATGCGTCATTTAAACAGTCACGTTATAGTTGTAAAAAAATCAAAAAACTTTGGAGTCAGATGACCTCATCAGAACTTATTTCACAGAATCCTAGAAGACATGCAGGGAGCTGGAAAAATCTAAAAACAAAGAAACTATTGTTTAAAAATGGAGGAAATTAGGTTCTGTTGTGATTCTGTTAAAAAAAATCACAGCAACAACAGGATGTCAGAAACGAGCAGAAGATCTACAGCAGTCATCCTCAAAGTCCAGATCTCTGAGCAAATTCTACTTTTCATATGTATTATTTATCTGAGAGGTTGCTGTGGCGTAGGGCTGGGCGATATGGCCTAAAAATAAAATCTCGATTTTTTTTCACACGATGGCCGATTTGCGAGTTTNGGGAGGTTCTCTTAACTATTTTAAAAAAAACATCCTAATTTAAATGAGTATTTTCTTTATTAAAATAGTAAGTTGTCAGGCTTTCTAACCATCCATCCATCCATCCATTTTCTAAACCCGTTTGTCCTGTTGAGGGTCACGGGGGGTGGAGCCTATCCCAGCAGTCATAGGGCGAGAGGCGGGGTTCACCCTGGACAGATCGCCAGTCTATCGCAGGGCTGACACAGAGACAGACAAACACATTCACACTCTCATTTACACCTACGGACAATTTAGAGTTCCCAATTCACCTGACATGCATGTCTTTGGAGGTGGGAGGAAGCCGGAGCACCCGGAGGGAACCCACGCGGACACCTTTTAAACTGAAAGCTTTTAGCAGCGATGTCCAGCTTCCTGTCTGCTGCCTCTTGATGCTCTGACATGTTACAGTATTCCACCTACAGACCCATTTGCTGCACGCCGTGAAGCGTGCAGCAAATGGGTCTGTAAAATTTATAGGAGCTCCACACTGTGAAGCGCAAAACCGAACAACTTCCAAATGATGAAGAGACGTTACCTTTTTTTAGAAACGAGCTCATCTTCAGTTGAAGTGTTTGTTAGCATCTTGCTAGCACGTCTGACCTGCTGAAAGCTTCGTGGGCGTGGCATCAATGAACGTGACGGACCGTTGATTGGTAAAGTTGGAGACTGCGTCCCGCTGCAGGCGGAGTCGCGGACCCTCACGGACACGAGAAAGTATAAACAAGGCTTGTAGGTTTAACGCGCACAAAACGGGAACTGGTTGGATTGACGGAGANGAAAGTATAAACAAGGCTTGTAGGTTTAACGCGCACAAAACGGGAACTGGTTGGATTGACGGAGAGCAACCCGCTGCTGCATTTTCCCCCTTAAAAATAGTGAGATAGTAGTTTTTTGTTTTTTTTTAAAAACTCGATTTTCCGATTCAGCCATTTTACACATCGTGCCAAAACGTAAACTTGAATTAATCAATTATATTGATTTATCGCCCAGCCCTACTGTGATGCAGTGAGTCAAAATTCTCCACTTTTGAAACCGAATGTCCGACTGCTCCACTGTCTGAGAACTTCTATTCAGCATCCCGTCATCTCCATGACAACAATGAACCCATCCCCCCTCCCCTTAAAAATTAGGATCCCAGTCCGACCCTGGCTTAACTGACCTTAAGAAATGGACCTTTGTCTTATGAACTTTTTCTTTGTGGACCTTTAAGATTTGTATTGAGGCTCCCTGATCTACAGGCTCGTGTTCATGTGTGTGTAAATGAGCCCGCGTGTATTTCTGGTCACACACATCTGCTGCTTGAAGTCTTTATTACTGTCTGACAGCAGATTTCTCAGACGCTAATAAGGATTTTGCAGTTTGCTGAGTCGAGGACGAGCTGAGGAGATTTTGAAGCAGATTTGTTTTTCACGTCTGTAATCCTCTGGAGTCAAACATCGTTTTGACAGATTTACTTTTGTGTTCAATGTTCCTTTGACTATTGTGCATAAAATAAAGAGTAAAAGACGTAAAACTTTTTACGATTTGTCCCCACTTGGATTTTTTTTATTTTATTTTTGCCTTTGTTGAGAACATACTAAACTTTCTTTGTGAATCATTTCAGCTACAAATCTGCACCATCATTTTATCACTACAGGAAGTCCCCGTGTTACGAACGAGTTCCGTTTCTACAGCTCGTATCTAGCATCAGTATAGTATATATTTTACCTTTCTATGCATAAGAAACGTTAAAGAAACACTTCCAGATATACTAAAACATCTTTAACATAATAATACTGTTGAACTGCTGATGCAAAGTAGTGCACTGTTCTTTATTACGAATCATTGTAACTCAAATATAGGCTTTGTGGCCGTCGGTTTGTAAGTACGGATCGTTCGTAAGTCAGACGTTCATAAGCCGGGGACTGCCTGTACAAGAAACTTTATGAACTAAAAAAAAAAAAGGCATATCTTGGTCATCTACACATCTACTTATGAAGAAATTAACAAAAATACAGAAAAACACCATTGTTAAGAAATAAAAAAAAAAAAAATGCTGACTCACCCTGGATGTGCATCAACACCAAAGGGTCACGGGTTCTTATTCAAGCCATGAACAACACTTCCAGCAAGTTCCATCAAAATAGGTTCAGAACTTTTTGGAGTCGTCCTGATAACAAATGAAGCGGCCACCTTGGCGGCGGGGATGAAGGGTAGTGAACATTTAAGCCTCACCAGCAGAGATTCTGACTTTTGATCACATTGAAGTGGCATATAATTCCATTAACCGTTAAAAGTAAAGCGTGATTTCTGTGAGGAAAAAACCTTTCTGGGCGTTTTCAGCAGCAGCAGAGGATTGCGTGGTTTAGATGAAACTCTCCTGTGCCTCATTAGCACACAGCAGACAGGCTTCACCCTGTGAACACCTTTACCTTGATGCTCTCTGCGCTAATGTTAGCCAGCAGTAAATCAATCAGCCATTGATTGGAATGGCTTGAATCTGTTAACTGTGGATGACGAAAAAGCCCAGACTTGCTTTTACTTATTTATTTTTTTGCTCAATTTAGCAACAGTGAGCGTAACTCCTCAGAAACACAACTCTTGATACTCTGGGCTTGATTAATCAAGTATTAAATGGGAATTATTTAAGCTAATGGTTCATTAGTGGAAGTTTGACACAACTGCTTTCTCTCTCTCTCTCTCTCTCTCTCTCTCTCTCTCTCTCTCTCTGTTCTTCTTCGACTTGATGGACAGAGGAGGAAGCACCACAATCCAATTAAAACAGAGAGAGAGAGAAAAGTTTCAAAGACAAACACATGGAGGGAGTTTTCAGATCTGCAGATCGTTTGCTCTGGTCTGAATCAGGAACTAAACTATCCCAAAACTGCATGTACCGCTTAGTTTGCTTCAGTTTCACGCAGGAAAACATCAAACCAAACGTTATGTTACTCTGTCATTAATGTAACAGGTAAAATCACCAGTATGTTCCTTTAATGGTTTTAAGTATTGGATATGATGAACATCTAATAAGTAGCAACTTAACCCAGAACCCAGCGGTGGGTTTGAAAGGCATGTTTTCTGTAAACAGTCGCCAAAATTACACCATCTGTCATAGCCAGAAACTTTAAAAATCAAAATTATCGTCGGGTTTTCAAATTTAGGATGGTCCTTGAACTAACCATGTGCGCCTAACACTTCCATAAGGAAACGTAACCAAATCTAAGCTTAAAATAGTGATATTTCAGCTAGCAAGCCTGGAGTGCCTCTGCTAGCTTTAACAGTCATGTGACAACAATTCAGCGCGTCATTGGCTGAATGCAGACTGCAGCAGGCAGACTAAGCCTATTGATTATGCAGATTATAGGTTGTAAAAATGTAAATAGTTCAGTATGTATAGCCCCTTTTTTTATTTTATTTTAATTTTTCCAGTATTGGTAACACTTGTGGGCACTTGGAAAAATGTTGTATATATAGATTACATCTTTTTTCAATTTTTTAAAAATAAATTATCAAAGAAATTCAACTTAGTTTTTTCTTTTTTTTATGATTTATGACATTATAACTGTGTTATACTGCACAAAAGGCATGTGTGAGTTCTTCCTACATGTAGCCATGATGGTGCTGCTTCCATAGAGCTGCAGGACTTGCAGCTACAGTGAAAAATGAACCACAGAGATAAAAATGTGACAGGAGCAAAAACCACCCAGAAAGTGCTTGGAGTCCAGAGGGTTAAGTGGGAAAATGTCCCTAACGTCCACACCGAAATCTACACGATACACGATGAAGCAGACGGCATGTAGTTGGCATGTTCAGAGTTTGGACCCCACTGGTACTTTTGAGATATTTTCTGTACAAACTGTTTAGAAAGTTTCACAGCTGCAGTTTATCCAACGCCTCCCTGCGTTCGTTAGCATTAGAATGATAGGATTTTATACCTGCTTTTTATTCAGCATCAATGATCTTAACCACCTAACGAGCGTCTCGGTTTCCTGTTCCAAGCCGAGCCGTTTCATCTGTTCAGAGACTCGATACAAATAAACAAAGAGATGCTAACTCAAACCGCAGCCGCTAGAAATCCCTTTCATAGAAGCACAAATGTATGTTTGCTGTGTTGCAGGGCAAGCTGCCCAGGAAAAGGATCAAATTACAGCCGATTGTTTTTGATAAAATTCCTAAACAAGATAAGTGGGATTTCCTGATGGGAACCGACAAGCTTTTTTTTTTTTTTTTTTTTAAATGTCAAACTGCTTCATATTTAGAAACAGAGTCTGTTGAGTGCAGCAGTAATTTCTGCAGCAGGCTGGAAGAGATGAAGAGAAGTGAGGCCAGCTGCTCCCCGCCTCGCCGTTCTACCAGCCAAACGTCCCGCCGTTNTGAAGAGAAGTGAGGCCAGCTGCTCCCCGCCTCGCCGTTCTACCAGCCAAACGTCCCGCCGTTACAGCGCCGTTATAGTGCTGTGGCTTTTCCAGCAACAGCCTGGAAAGGATGTCTGAAGCTCAAGGGATCTGGGGAAAAAAAAACTACATCCTTGAATTCAATTTTCCTCCTTGAAACTTCGGAGTAATTCATAAACAAGCCAAATATAGTATTAATAATAATAATTTAGAGGACCATAGCACCCATTTTGCACGTTTGAGCCTAATATATTCAGTGTTCATACATGTTACATTACTGACAATCATTTCCCAAAGGATAAAACCGTATTTCAGCTTTCCTGATATTTTGCTAAATCTCTTAATCTTTCAAAATCAAATATTCAAGTGATACACCCACCTTAAAAATCCATGTTTCTCCTGCTAATAGTTACACAGCCTTATGAAGTCACGGTCCTTTAAATTTTTCCATAAACGCAGGTCTTCTTTTGGGACTATATTCCCCGGTGGAGGCATACATTCACTCCACGCTTTTTATTGAGCTTAAACGCTAAAATTACGTAACTTCTAAAAAAAAAACACCTGAATACACGTCCTGTTGACGATGATGGATTACCTATCCCAGGAACGTATAGAACTACACCCAGTTTGAGGAAAAATACATTGTAAACCATTTAAAAACTGTTACCTAAAAACTAGTTTTCCTATGCCGCAGCCCTGCTGGGATGGGTTTGAATGAAATTTGGGGGACAGATAGAAAATGTCAAGAGAAAAATGAGATTAAATTTTCAGAGGAGATCCAGATCATATTCTGGAGCTGGCATCCAGAAAATGTTTGCACTGCTGCTTTAAGAAGCTGCTCTGAGCAGAGATAAAAATACAGTGAGGTCAACATGAATTTTTTTCCAAAACAGATTTTGGGACATTGATGCACATTGTGAACTGTAATATTTTGATGGTACGTACTAAGTCATTTGCTTCCTGCGGAAATAATTGAGTGCTGTCAGCCACGACGTTTTCAAGCAGTCAGTCCACAGGACATTCTCTCTCATTTAAACACTATTTTCAGCACAAATCAACATTCTTATCCATCCATTTTTCAACCCTCCCTCCCGTCCCTTTGGCTTTCTCCATTTCTCAGACCTTCGCTTCAGACATGCCTCTGCTCTCACACCAGTCAATTCAAAAGCCTTTACAACATGGCTGCTCTTATCACACATCACACACATCACGCCGCCTTCCTGCCTCCTCCCTCATCTCTCTCACTTTTCAATTTTTCTTTGCCCCCATTCATTTTTATATTCTCTATGACCCGCCCAATCTTTTGTGTCCAGGGCAGCGTGCCCTCTGTGTAAAATGCTGCCTCCAACAACCCGTTAGTATGTGTGTGTGTGTGTGTGTGTGNGTGCCCTCTGTGTAAAATGCTGCCTCCAACAACCCGTTAGTATGTGTGTGTGTGTGTGTGTGTGGTCTTCTCTACTATCTCTGCAAAACAGGCACATGCAGACCTTCAAGTTCCAAAATATCTTCTCTTAAAAAAAAAAAGGAAATCTGCACCAGCATCCAATGAAGTTCTCAATGATTTNAAAAAAAAAAAAGCCTCCATGATAAATTACATTGAAATGGATCCATTAGCATTTATTTTATAGTGTTAGCCTTTCCTGCTTCAGCCTCCAGATGGTGGTCAGGAAGTATGGACTCAATTCTCTGCCAAAAGTTTTTTGAGGTTGGAAAGAAAATTTGCATGTGCAAAATAAATTTGTATATGCAAAAAAAATCTGCAAATGTGTAGAGGAGATTTGAACCTGTAAAAAAGTTTTGCAAATATGTAGAAAAGATTTGTGTTTGTAGAAATATTTTGTGTATCTAGAAAAGATTTGTTTGTAGAAATGTTTTGCATACCTGTAGAAAAGATTTGCACTTGTAAAATCAGTCTGCACGTGCATGGAGAAGATTTTTGCTAAGTGCTCAAAATTCCTACGGTTTGTGTGTGACACTAAAGTTACAAACACAAACTCAAAATACATGTGTAGAGTTTTGGCAGAACCTTTACACCTGACCCCAGTGGGCCAATGAGGAGGTGAGCTTAGACTATCCAATCAGAAAATATGTCTAACTGTCCAATCAGAGGGCTCATTGTCCACTGAAAATTCTCAGTGCCTTCAGAGCTTGGAAAAAAACTGGGAAGTTGCATATACAAATTTATTTTGCACATACAAATTTTCTTTGCACCTCGAAAAGCTTTTGCCAGAGAATTGAGCTCAGAAGAAGCTCCAGAAGATATTACCACCTGTGGGGCTAACTCGTCACTATGTTCAGCCGCTAGCACAGAAAACTCAGACTGTTTGTTCAGGAGTCGTAGACTTTTATTTTACGGCAAACTCGACTTCACACTGTGACTCAGCGTTACTGTCACTATTACAGCCGCTATGCTAACCTGCTAACGTCCACCCGCTCCACACACTGCCACACACGTCTCTCTCGCTTGCTTGCTCGCATAAAGACACACACATCATGATAAGGAGAGATTCCATGATGCTGTGAGGTCACATGGAGGATCTCTGCTCTCAGGCCAAAGCCTCGGTTTGCTCTAAGAACTCTCATGTTGAGCCCGATGGAGTAGAAATAATGCCTTTACTTTGACTTCCTGTCCTGGCAGTTCCCTGCCGCGCCGTCTGTCTCGGGTTCCTGTTCTGCAGCCTTTCCCCGTCCCCCGCTGGAGGGTGGTCAGAGGGGCTAAAGCCTCTTCACATGAGGACATAATACTTCTTCTAATTGGATATCAGGCATGCTGCCACCCTGCTACTCCCCATTCCGTTGCCTCCTGTGGACTATTCCTCTGCCAGCTCCTGCAGATTATTACAGATGACAGATGCCGCCATTTTATGGGAGACGGCAGGATTATCTTGTTGTGGCAGATGGAGCATGGAGAGGCTGTCAGAAAATGCTTTGAAACAGAGCAGAGCAGACAAAAAGCAGGCCTGTGCCAACAAACATGCAGGCATTGACTGTTAGGGCTGTGCCATCCATCATTCATCAGGATATTGGTGTAATTTTTAATATGATAAAAATTTGTTCAATCACATAATGTGTGATGACAGACTGATAAAATTTCATGTCACGCAGCAAGAGGAAACAAAATGAGCATGCACGAAAGCAGCCGCCCAACACGTTAGTTCCTAAAAGCAGCTACCCCTGTTGTTTGACATGGTTTAGCTACAAGACTAAAAATTTACCATAACATGTTATTTACATGAAGACATGATGATGAATTTTCACATCATGAGCAACAACAAGAAATTAAACAAACATGTCTGAAAGTATCAGGTCAGCGTCTGATGAATTATTTCCTCTGTTTGAAATGCTTCAGCTACAAGCTAACAGGCTAACAGCTAAAGGTGGAAACACAACAAATTAGTTTCTCCATTTGAAGCAGAAACACCTGGTGAATACCAAGAAAGTCACATGAGGAGGAGAACCAATCAGCTGATTTGAGATGCAAACCAAACAGGAAGTGACTCTGACTCATGAAGCATAGCAGGAGCATTAGCTAGCTGTACTTCCTGTGACAGAACAAGCTAATGGTGGAGTGAAATTAGCAAAATGGTGACTTTTTTGTCAGTGGTGACTTCTTGTTGTGATGTATGAATGTTAGCAGTGTTAGCTTAGCTACTATGTTAACTTCAGGTGAGTTCTTGTCTTGTGGTGGATTTGGACTTCAGAGCGTATTTAAGTTTAGCGTCATAGAGGCTATTTAGCATCATAAGCTGCCAAAGATCAGATCTGATGACATCATCAGTCAGTTTATTGATGTTTTATAACGACTGAAGACGAGCAGCTAAAGCTAATCTGAGTTACTGTTTACAAGCTAAAATATTACAGGATTTAGTTATTACTAAAGTATACAGGCCATCGCTGATTTACGACTGTAGAGTAATAATAGCTTCCAGTGACGTCAGTGAGCTTCATGTGGGATAAATAATTTGACACTGACGATATAAGCTTAATTCTTCAGTTTGGGAAAGTTTCACAGGTCCATCCCAAAAATAGAAAACTTCATAGAGCGCTGAACAACTTGAGGTTCCTGACTGACATATTCCCATTTTAAAACCTGCCACTTTGTCGTGATAGTGATGCTGTTCAGCGTGGCCAAATGTGATCTGACATGCTTCGGGCTCATAGCAGACAGAAATATACCGCTGTTTGTGGGGTTTTGCTGTCAAAATCTCCCCGTAAGCACAGTGTTGGTGATTTGAAGGTGTGGAGATGTGTGGGCTTTAAGGTTGAAAGAAGGCCACGTTTGTTTGAAAAGTACTGAAAGTTTTTCTGATTACTTATAGTCATTGATTTTCATGAAGCAACTCATTAGCATGTTGATCTTTATTGGCTTTTACCTGAAACACCTTAAAATGGCGTGTTGGTTATGAGACATTGTTGCATTGATTAGCATCAGGGAAGCTTTATGAATGAGCTTTAATTATCATGGCGCTTATTTAGCATGATGCTAGTTACTGTGTTTGTTTTAACCAAGGTGTTTTACCCTATCATATCAAATTCTGTACCTTGAATTTGGTGGGATTTTCATCTCTGATGCATTATCATTTAGTGTACATTTCAGTGCTAATACTTTGTACTTTTTTACTTACAGTAACTGCAGGATCTGAGTACTTTGTCCACTACTGCATAGAAGTCAATAGAAACACATATGAAGTTCATCGGAAATTAAATTACCCAGTAACAACAGCTCATATGCTCCCATAATAAGCTGAACACATTAGATTCCTAATATGGGCTGCATGGTTTCATCAATCAGATCTTATACCACACACACACACACACACACACACACACACACACTTCACCTTCTGTCTGACTGANCTTATACCACACACACACACACACACACACACACACACACACTTCACCTTCTGTCTGACTGATCCATTTCAGTCTGACTAGCTGCTGTTAGTGGCTGGTAAAGGTCAAAGACTGACCTTTGCCTCTACTTTCAGGTACCACAAATCTCCACTGAACAACTCGCCGCTTGTGTCTGTGCATGTGCATGTGTGTGTGTGTGATTCTGGATTTATGTGTGTGATCCAGCATTTCAGCAGAATAAAGCTGGCAGGCTCATTATCATAGCCCTCCTCTAAAACAGATAAGGTAGGGATCTATCGGGCTGAAATGATGGGACCTGAGTGGACTTCTAATGGCCGTGGCGTTTGCCAGGCTGCCCCTGTAAGTGGATTTCTACCGCGATCTGCTGTTTGTTTATTGGAGTGCCTGTTGTTCTGGATGCACTCCATAGAGGATACAAATTGCATTATTCACGGCAGGCAGGCTGGTAATGGCAGGGATGAATGATGGCCCCTATTTCTCTCCTGACAGAGAAGGTCGAGAGAGGAGCTCTACACAATTACACACAAGTTTGTGTTCGATCAGCAGCGAGCCGCAGGCGAGGCGTTCACGCACTCTGAGCCCTGAAGGAATGTGGTTTTTGGAAAGAAGGGCTGTGAGCTTGACTCTCTCTCGGGGGCTATGAAGGTATGAAGTGCATGATTACTAAATAAATTTGCCTTTGTCAAATTATATTCTGAAGTCAGATCCCAGGGGATAAGTGGTATTTTTTTGTTGTTTTTGAGCCTGACCAATTGATTTTTTCCCCCACTAAGTTAATTTAGTTTCTGCAAAAACAAAATAAAAAAATAAAACACGCCAACATAGCAAATTGATAGAAATGGCAAAATATATGATGTAGAGTAAGTCTTTTTTTTTTTTTTTTAGTAAGTCGGAACAGTTATGTAAGGTGCGTATCTAGCGTATATATTTTACCTTTCTATGCATAAGAAGCATTAAAGAAACATTTCCAGATTTACTACAACATCATAAACATAATACCGTTGAACCGCTGATGACGCACAATCTTTTCATGTGTGTCACAAAGTAGTGCGCTATTCGTTATTATGAATCACTGTATGTAACTCGAATTTTTAATTTAGTAGGCTTTACGGCGGTCGGTTCATAAGTCGGACGTTCGTAAATCAGGGACTGCCTGTATTACAAATATTTCCCATCTTTCCAGTCTTTTTCATATACCTACCTATACCCATTTACTCCCCCCAACCNCCCCCGTTTCATCTTCACACCATGTCAGAATAAAGATCAACCTTGATCATGTATTTATTGGGCTCCATCATGTGAAACCACAGGTATGCTCCTTTAAAGAGGCTCTGAAATGGAAACCGATCAGAACACACTTTCTCTATCTTTCACTTCATATTCTCTCACTCTTAACGTCTATTACACCAGTTTTCAAACTTTCTGATATGTTGCGTTGAGAAATCAGTTATGCTTTTTGTGAAGCCACATAATAAAAATGTGCGTTTGATAGGATGTCTCAGGGCGCATAAAACCTATAAAAACATCCATAAAAACCTCTGGTTGATTCACAGGTATTTTTCTTGCCTCGGCACAATGCCTGTGGGAAAAATGAAATACTCCTTCAGGGAAACCTGGAGTTCCTTACCTGCTCTCTCTGGCACAGACTCAGCCTGTCCTTTCCGTGTTCCCTCCTACAGCATGAAAGCTCATTATTTATTCATATCTAATCAAATCTGAACAGAAATTAACGTACCCATAAAGATTTGTAAATGCAGAACCGTTTCATACAGCCCATTATAATTGTTTTAAATCAGTTAATTTGAATTGATGTGTTCCTGTTATCTATGATGAACTTAAATGTTTTGCTGTTAACTGCGCTTTTAAAACTTCATGGTTTCAACATTATAAGAATTCAGAAGCCATAGTTTAGAAATGAAAAGAAAAAAGTGTTTATGTGCAAAAAAAGATAAATTAGCAATGTCATCCAGTATTGCCCCAGAATCTCCTCTTTTGTTTGTGGCTAGCTAGCTAGCGCTGCACTTTTTCACTTTAGCATCCATCGTATACCTGCTGTTAAAGGACCATACCATCCATTTTGCATGTTTGAGGCTAATGTATTTAATATTTTTTTACAGGCAGGGGTTCAATCACTTTCTGTATGAAAATTAAACATTAGGCTCGAATGTGCAAAAATGGGTGGTATGGTCCTTTAACATTAGCTAGTGGAGTGTTTTGTCTTAAATATCCAGTGACAGCTGTAAAATNATACCAGCCATTTTGCATGTTTGAGGCTAATGTATTCAATAATTTTTTACAGGCAGGGGTTCAATCATTTTCTGTATGAAAATTAAACATTAGGCTCGAATGTGCAAAAATGGATGGTATGGTCCTTTAACATTAGCTAGTGGAGTGTTTTGTCTTAAATATCCAGTGACAGCTGTAAAATNTGGTATGGTCCTTTAACATTAGCTAGTGGAGTGTTTTGTCTTAAATATCCAGTGACAGCTGTAAAATGGTCCGTGTGGAGCATTTAGTTTATGTTAAAAATGAGCTAATGAAGAAGGATATCATGTTTGCAAATTGTGACGACAAAAACTTGCGGCTAAAAGCTCCAACACATCTAATATGTTTCAGCATCTAAGAAGTTAAGCGTGTGTTAACAGAATAACCCTAAACCAAACCCATTCTGTGCTCTGCTGTGCTATATAGAGCTGGGGAACATAGAAATGACCCCAGCCCTGCATGGCCAAGTCAAGCTAAAACACCCTAGTGGCTAATGGTAGCGGCAGGTTTAAGCTAAAACAGTCCACTAGCTAATGTTAGCAGCAGGTTTAAGATAAAACACTCCACTAGCTAATGTTAGCAGCAGGTTTAAGATAAAACACTCCACTAGCTAATGTTAGCAGCAGGTTTAAGATAAAACACTCCACTAGCTAATGTTAGCAGCAGATTTAAGCTAAAACAGTCCACTAGCTAATGTTAGCAGCAGGTTTAAGCTGAAACAGTCCACTAGCTAATGTTAGCAGCAGGTCTAAGCTGAAACAGTCCACTAGCTAATGTTAGAAGCAGATTTAAGCTAAAACAGTCCACTAGCTAATGTTAGCAGCAGGTTTAAGCTAAAACACTCCACTAGCTAATGTTAGCAGCAGGTCTAAGCTAAAACAGTCCACTAGCTAATGTCAGCAGCAGGTCTAAGCTAAAACAGTCCACTAGCTAATGTCAGCAGCAGGTTTAAGCTAAAACAGTCCACTAGCTAATGTTAGCAGCAGGTCTAAGCTAAAACACTCCACTAGCTAATGTTAGCAGCAGGTCTAAGCTAAAACAGTCCACTAGCTAATGTTAGCGACATGTTTAAGCAAAAGCACTCTGTGAGCTAAAGTTAGCACCCTCCCCTCTTTCACACTTCAACACGACGCCGAATTGACCGGTGGAAAGGAAGTTTCTGCTAACCTCTGACAGCAAGCATGTCAGAGGAAGCATACTGCGGCCTTTAAGCCGCCATCATGGCAAAGCGAGACACGTTATGACTAGTCATTAAATTTAAAATGCCTATCTGATGACTTCACCTATAGCACATGTAAGTACACACCAAACACGTCCCAGCCCCCACAACACGACTCAAACAAGCAATCATGGCAGGATGTAAATGTCCTTAGCTCGTGTCAGCCCACCATTGGAGGTTGGCGGCGGCGGCGAGGGAACACTCTCCTTTTACAGAAATGTATTGATTTATGGAGTTCATAATCTGCAGTGGCACAGAGGGGGAAGATGCAGCTCGTTCCAGCTTTCTGAGACTTACACTTTAATGAAGTCATTTATCTCTGATCTGAGACTCTTCTATCACACCATCCAACACACACACACACACACACACACACACACACACACACAGAGGAGCAGCGCGCTCATATCCGCTGATTACGTAGCAGGATGAGTCAGGCTGGCTCAAATATTAAGCACTCTCAGATGACCCCCATGTTTTTTGATATCTGCCAGTAAAGGTCACCTCATCCAAGTCACCTTACATTTGTCGGGGTCCGACCACGATGACGCGACCCACTTTGTCATTTCTATCTCCTCTGTTTTTTTTCCTGGCACGGCACGCTACAGAGAATACATTTCCCCTTAAACATAGTGAAATGAAACAAAAAGCTGAGTTCTTCTTCTGTCTGTTAAAGGACCATACTGGTGATTTTACATGTTTGAGCCCAGTAATTTTTTTTAAAAAGCACATGGAATCAGATATTCCATTTTGGGCCTCGTGCATGTGTGAAATATCAGATATCTGTTAATTTGGCTGTGATCTAAACACACAGATCTGAATTTCCTTGAATTTCCTAAAGCAACATGGTTGTGGAGTTTAATTTTGAAGAGGTTTGGAAAATTTCAGAGTGAATTTCAGGTATTTTTCTTTTCTTTGAGCAGCTGAAGCTCGCCGTGCACGCCATCTTTGCGTGCTTTGAGTCAAATCATTCTGGTTCTCCTGACTCCGTTTGCTAAATCCCTCCCACATTCCCATAATCAAATCAAATTTCCTGAAAATTTAGATCAGATCCCTCCAGACATTACATCCCACCCAAATATCACTTGGAATATGTCATATTATGAAACTAAAGTTTCTCTAAATGCCGCTTCACTGTTTGCATAATTACCCCAAAATGAAGATTTATAGACAAGCTTTATTTTATAACTCACTAATAGGACTCTGAGGAGGGTATAGGTTTATTATTACCCAGGTTATTTATTATCTTTTGCCACTGCAGGCAATAAATCCAACTTAAACACAGATTTCTGCGTGAAGTCAAATGTTCCTGTTGGGTTGGGGGGTAAAGGAGACAGTGGGGATAAGGTGCAGCCATGTATTTATCTGGGTTATTCCTCTTTTATATATTTATTTATTTATTTTAGCATTTTCTTCATTACACACTTTGTGCTGTATCTGGTGCCTCAGGTCCTCCCAGTCCGAAAAGCTTTTGTGCAATAAAGAAAAGGATGACTTTCGTAAATCTCGCTTACATATCTTGTAAACCACTGGCACCCTCGGTATCCCACCTTCATGAATAATTCATGCCGTTCTCATCTCCGCGTGTTGTTCGCATATGACCTATAGCAAAATGATTATGCAGATTTTAGAAGAAATAAATAAATAATCAAATGTTTTAAATGGTCACCCGGGGCATGGTAGACTGCTATGCATTTATCAGTGAGTGGAGGACAGAATGAAGGCAGTGTTTCCTGGTATTATTTGTTTTTTTGTGTGTGGAAGTGATTGGCCTGAATTAGCTCAGTAATGTGCTGCTTGTTGTTTGCACAGCCTTTTAAAATGTAATTATGTTCAGCCTGACAGCCGCAGCCCAGTCCTGCAGCTCGCGGATTAGCCTGCCTCATAAAGCCTCAGACACACACCGGCAGCGACAATTTGTGGCTGAAAGCAGAAACACACACACACACACACACACACAGCTTAACATGTTCAAGTGCAGTCACACCTACAGTTGGTTTTGTTTGATCCGAACCTAACTGCATTTGCATTTAGGTTCAAATCCTAAGTGGAAGTAACCATGTGTACAAGTCACATGACTCACCCTCTACTGGAGCAGATTTGAAAAACCTCACAGAAAAACCAATTATGAGCAAATATGAGCGCTGTCAGTGGTCAACTTAACAGAATGGAGCAACATACAAAGAATATACAATGCTAACACAAGCTAACCTTCAGCATGTTCATCTGGATACGTGTTGGGTAAGATTGACATGTTGCAATCTTTTCATAGCACACGATTTGTTAATGAAAGCTGGAATAAAAAAGAACAGAACTTTATTGTTCACCACAGGTGGACATTTGTCTTCGGCACACCGTTAAGAATCAGAAGAAGCACACTTCATACGTACATAAAATCCATATGACAGGAAAAAAACAGAGCCAGACAATAGAGCAGGTATAAGTGGTCAATTTGCAGATTTAAAGGATCATGCCGGCCATTTTGCATGTTTGAGCCTAATATATTTAATTTTCATACATGTAACGTTACTGACAGTCATTTC
>VXCM01004286.1:9246-44817 GCA_014773175.1 Lucifuga dentata
CCACCCTCCCCCTCTCTCTCTG
The DNA here is from genome assembly GCA_014773175.1 of Lucifuga dentata. Classification (NCBI taxonomy): domain Eukaryota; kingdom Metazoa; phylum Chordata; class Actinopteri; order Ophidiiformes; family Bythitidae; genus Lucifuga; species Lucifuga dentata. Next base: position 9,269 of record VXCM01004286.1, read on the forward strand.
CTATATCAGTGAAGACAGGTTGGTGCATATCAGCCTGTCATATAAACATTAATTTCTTATTAAGCTATACAGTGGTGCTTGAAAGTTTGTGAACCCTTTCAAATTTTCTCTATTTCTGCATAAATATGACATAAAATGTGATCAGATTTTCACATAATTTCTAAAACTAGATAAAGAGAACCTATTTAAACAAATGGGACAAAAACAAACATGCTTGTTCATCTATTTGTTGAGAAAATGATCCTAAGTAACATGTTTGTGTGTGGCAAGAGTATGTGAACCTCTAGGCTTTTCAGTTTATTTGAAGGGGAAAATAGAGCCAGGTGGACGAATCAATAGGATGACAATTCGGTGGCCCTTCCTGCCTTATTAAAAGAACAGAAATCTGGGTCTTCACTATCAAAAGTCTGATCTTTGCAACACAGGTTTGTGAAAGAGTGTATCATGGCTCGAACAAAGGAGATTTCTGAGGACCTCAGAAGAACACTTGTTGATGCTCACCAGGCTGGAAAGGGTTAAAACCATCTGTAAAGAGTTTGGACTGCACCACTCCACTGTCAGACAGATTGTGTTCAAATGGAGGAAATTCAACACTGTTGTTACCCTCCCCAGGAGTGGTCGACCATCAAAGATCACACCAAGAGTAAGGTGTGTAATACTCAGGAAGGTCACAGGCAAATCCAGGGTAACATCTAAGGAGCTAAAGGCCTCTCTTGCATTGGCTGTCAGCGTTCATGAGTCCACCATCAGAATGCTGAACAACAGTGGTGTATATGGCAGGGTTGCAAGGAGAAAGCCCCTACTCTCCAAAAAGAACATTGCTTCCTGTCTTCAGTTTGCTAAAGACCATGTGAATAAGCCAGAAGGCTACTGTAACAATGTTCTGTGATGGATGAGACCAAAATAGAACTTTTTGACTTGAATGAGAAGTGTTATGTTTGGCAAAAAGCAAACACTGCATTCCATGGTGGTGGCAGGATGGTTTGGGCCTACTTAGCTGCCTCTGGACCAGGACAGCTTGCCATCATTGATGGAACTATGAATTCTCAATTGTACCAGCAAATTCTACAGGAAAATGTTAGGGTATCAGTCTGTGAACTGAAGCTCAAGACAAAGTGGGCCATGCAACAAGACGGCAACCCTAAACACACAAGTCATTCTACCAAAGAATCGTTAAAGCAGAAAAAATTTAATGTTTTGGAATGGCTGAGTCAAAGTCCGGGCCTTAATCTTATAGAAATGTTGTGGAAGGACCTGAAGCGGGCAGTTCATGCAAAGAAGCCCCAACACCCTGAGTTGATGCTGTTCTGTAAAGAAGAATGGGCTAAAATTCCTCCAAGCCGATGTGCAGGACTGATCAAGTTACCAGAAATGTTTGGTGCAGTTGTCGCTGCAAACAGGGGTCAAACCAGTTACTGAAAGTAAAGTTTCACATACTTTTGCCACACACATATATGTAATGTAGGATCGTTTTTCTAAAGAAATACTGTAGATAAACAAGCATAATGTTTTTATCTAATTTGTTTAATTAGCTTCTCTTTTTTTAGTTTTAGGAATTGTGTGAAAATCTGATCAAGTTTTAGGCCATATTTATGCAGAAATAGAGAAAATTCTAAAGGGTTCACAAACTTTCAAGCACCACTGTATACAAATAGACAATGTACTATTTTCGGGTCTCCTAAAAAAAGTCGTGCATCATATTGTGCTGATACTAGGAACACACCATTTCATTATTTCTACATCATCAGTCATTATTTTTGTGTACTGTCTACTATGACGATACACAGCCTTAACTGATATAAAATACTGACTAATATGTCATAAAATAGTCATGGCTAATTATTCTTAAATAAATTCATTCATTAGTTATTGGTCGGTTAATTATACTTCTTTACTCATTTATTCAGAACTTATTAAGTAGTTTGTTCCTGTTTTACTCGAGAGTTTCTGTACATCATTGGAAAGTTTTAACAACCTTCTGATATTTCTGTTTTCTTTATTGACTTAGTTTATTCCATCCATAAAGCCAAGCCAGGAGAGTGTCCTCATGTCAGCTCCATTGCACATCATTGTTTTACATTCACTGAACACTGCCATGAAGACAGTGACTGTCCCAAAGATGAGAAATGCTGCTCCAGTGGGTGTGGATATTGGTGCTTGAACCCATACACAGGTTAGACATGTAACCAAAAAAAAAGCCCACTTACACTTCATGTATGGAGTTAGAGTTAGTTAACTGTGCTCCCCCCCCCCATACTAGTGAAGAATACAGTGAAGAGTACAGAATTAATCAGGAACGAGTCACTAAGTGTTCACAGATTTCTATGAACTCATTCTCACATTATTCTGTTGTCAGGTTATTTCTCCTTTCCTACTTCTTCAATCAGTTATTCAGCACTTACCTGTTTATTTAGCAGTTTGTTCCTGATTTGTTTCTTACTTGCTCCTTAGTAATTGGTGAGGATTTTGTGATTTTAAAAAGTTTTACCAGCCATCTGATATTTCTGTTTTCTATATTAATCTGGTTTATTCAGTCCCTAAGCCAGCAACGTGTCCTCCCAGGAAGTGGGGTATTGTCAGACTGTGTGCTGAACTCTGCTCTCATGACAGCGACTGCCCGAACAACAAGAAATGCTGTTCTCATGCCTGTGGACATCAGTGCATGACACCATACACAGGTTAGACATGACCAAAGGTTTGAGCTTTACTTGTACTCAGGATCTTGTTACCTCATAGAAAAGTTTTCCCAGCTGTTTTCTGTATTAATCTGGGTTATTCTGTCTATAAAGCCAAGCCAGGATTTTGTCCTCCCAGGGAGTCGTATCCATGGTGTTATGTACTCAGCCCTTCCTGCTCTGATGACACCGACTGCCCAAATGATGAGAAATGCTGTTTCGAGTGTGGACCTCAGTGCAAGGTGCCAGACCCCTTAGTTGTGACTGGACGGCGATGATGCTCATTCATCTGCATCCCCCAGCAGCAGATGGAGGGTGTGTTTAAACTGTTAATGCAGCCTTTAGATCAGTGATACTGACTTTCTTTTTGTTTTTAATATTCCAATCTCTCTATTGAAGAGTGCACACTTGAGCATTTGATTAAACAAAGATTTTTTTTTTATTGATCCCTGGTGGTGGAAAGTAATCAAATGCAGTTATTCTTGTTCGTGTTGTTAATGAATCATACTGGTGATTTTTCATAATTGAGCTCAATAAATACTACCATAAAACCATACCAAATCAAATGTTCTGTTCATACAGATGTTTAAATTCAATGTTTTTTCTGTGAATACTCACAATTATAGCAGGCACGATCCTTTTAATTTCTCACTCAAAGCAGTTTTCACCCAGGACAACATTCCCTGGCAGAGAAATTCATTTTTTTTTTCAGTGTAGCTCTGTGTTGGATCAGTTAAATTAACTAATTTTGACAATACGTAAAACCAGTATGTTGTTTGCTGTGATGGATTAATTATCTTAAACATGTTTGAAGTCTCTATAAGTTGATTTTAACTGCATACTGCAATGAACTGAAATCAATGGCTGCCTGGAAGGTAGGAAAGACAGTTCTAATGTTTAGCGCAAGAGCAGTTTTGGAAAAAGGTTGGCAGTAACGTATCATGAATGCAGGTTGTATTTATGGGGCAAAAACATGCAAAAATCACTGGTTTGGTCCTTTAAGACCCATCACAAAATTCTGTCTGATTGATGATTGTAAGAAAAATCCTGAAGGCTGATTAGCAGTGCTTCATCCTTTCTTGCAGAGAAAATACAGATTGTAGCTGCATGAGCATCAATGATGTGCAATTGTGTTTTTATTGTTTAATTTTTTGTTGTTTTTATTCCATACTGGTGCCAAACACGTGCAGGGTGAGAATCACTGACCAAACACAGAGATGTCTGTGTTTGTTCTCTACCAGCTTGTCAGACGTGGAGCCAAACTTACATTAAAACAAAATGGAGGTACTTGGAGGGAAGTAATACAACTCCAGCTCCAATGGATTTACCATTTACTTTATCTCAGTTAGTAACTTGAAGAGAATAAACAGCAAATGTTTATTTATTAGTCAATTTTTTGAGAAAAAAAGAATAATGAATAAGTTTCCTCACACGTATATTTTAAAAACTTCTCATTATGCCCATAGCGAGTTGGTCTCCCAGGCAGATATGGATAATTAAGGATAGTGTTGTTCTTTGTATGAACTTAAAAATAAATTAGCTTAATGGCAGCATTTATAAAAGGCTTCAGTGCCCTGTAGGACATATTGAAACTCAATGTACTGAATGAGCAAACAATTCAAAAAGTAAAAATAAAGGCATTAAATTATTCAGGCAATTACTTGAATCTAACATTCAAGCATGAATCTAATAATAAGTGCAAAATAATTGTACATTTTGGGTTTGTAGGAGGTTTGTTGCTTTACAACAGGTAGTTCCAAACTCTGGAACATTTTCACGGTGTTACTTAATGGTTAAGACACATTCCAAGTATTTGGAATCAGGACATTCCCAGTTTGATTCTGACCAGGAACCCCATATTTCCTGTCTCTCTCCACTGCCCTCTCTATTATAAAGGCAAACGTGCCTGAAAAAAATAAAACAAAAACATGTTTCAACCCCAACAACAATTACAATAAAAATTAATGGTGGGTTTGGGAAAAAAAATTTAGCTAACCTCTGTGAAAAAATTATCCTTTTTCATGGGCAGCTGCTCTTTTCTTACATATAAACTCTATTAAAATATTTTGTCAAATATTAAACATGCATAAGGGACTAGTTTGTAAAGAAGACACCATGATTTAGATCTTCCACAGTTCAGGATTAATGCCGCTTGTTTTATATGCTGCATTTATGGACGGCTACAGGAATTATGCTTTTTCCGTGTGTTTGAGCTATGAAGGTGGAAATGGTGCTATGAGATTGGATTCAAGATATGCTCAAAAAAAAAACAACAAAAAAAAAAACAATCTTGGCTATCTTGTAAAAGCTGTATTTTCCTGTGTCAATGCCAGGGCAGCCTTTTATTTCATAATTCCTTGATTGAATCTGACACTGTGTAGACCAGGCGCTCGGCCTTGTTGCATCTGAACTCCAGATCTCACAACACAGGAGACAAAAATCCTGCTCATTTTTCAGCTTTGGCTCCTTCCACTTATCAAATTATAACAAAAGCCCTCATGTTCCATCCAAGCAGACAACAGTCTACAGTTTCTTGCCCTTGTCTTGAATACCTTAAAGCTCAAAAGGTTTTTTTTTTTTTTTTTTTTTTTTTGCTTCCTCGACCTACAAGCAAAACCTTCAGTTTCTATAAAACCGTTCATGCCAGTGCTCGACTCTTCCTCCCTGAATATCACATATGTACCAGTGGTTCTAACCAAAACAAAAAAAGGATAAATTCCTTTCTAAAATCTGGTTGGAGTTTATTTCCTGTCTCACAGCAGCGGTACTCCCCTCATCTTCCGAATGACGTTGGCTATCCGTTTGGCTAATCCTGGACTGGGCTCTTCTATCTGGAAGCTGCGGGTCAGCAGGTTGTAGAGGGAGCCGTAGCCCACGGCAACCACAGTGCAGGTCAGGCAGATGACATTGTAGGGCATGCTGAAGTCTGGCGTGGGCAGGTTGACCAGCAAAGGCTCCGTGTAGACCCGAACAAAGTAGCTGGACTCTTCTTTACAGGGGAAACTGGAGGGAGACAAGCACGGCAAAAGGAGACAACGGTTCAATTTCCTTCTTATTTCAGCTGAAATGTTCTTTATGTCAAACAAACATCACCTGCAAGAGCAGCAACGGCAGGTATTTCCCTCAACAGTAATAAATTACCGTATACTCACAAGCTGCTGAAAAGTGGACGCTCCTGAGTGCTGTTTGTATCCATGGCAACAACGCTTGGCACAAGAGAGCTGATAACCGAAGACCTAAACGTTAAAAGAACAGATTTTAGTCACTGAAAAAAGTAAAAAAAAAAAAAAAAAAAAAAAAAAAGACAAAACTTTCTCCTTTCATATTTTAGTAAAAAAAAACCATCCATTTATATCTGTAGTATGAAATGATTTTAAAAGCTGATTCTAACTGATCATTATGTATAAATTCTCAACATACATAAACACTCAAACTGCTCTGTCGCAGATGATCACTTTAACCATACGAAACCTACATTTTCACTATATTTAAGTTACCTCAGTGGCAGCATGTGTGTATCTTCGTTCAGCAACTTCTGAAGATAAACATGTTAGTAAATGTCCCCGTATACGTACCCGACGTAGAAGCCGTGGTTGGGGTCAGGAGTGTATTCAGTCCACTTCAGCANCCCCGTATACGTACCCGACGTAGAAGCCGTGGTTGGGGTCAGGAGTGTATTCAGTCCACTTCAGCAGAGCTCTCTCAAACTGCACCGTCACCTCAGTAACGGAGTTTGGAGGAAGCTGGATGAGCATCTCCAGCAGGTGGGGCCGCACGCGATCCTTAGACGGCTGGTAGTGGATGTAGCCTGACAGAAGAAGAGCAGAGACGTGACCTCATGCAACATGGAAAGCAGTACTATAGCCTTAAAGGACCATACTGGCGATTGTGCATGTTTGAGTCCAATATATACAACCCACATACATGTTATGTTACTGACAACCAATGTCCAAAACATAAAACGGTATTTTAGTTTTCCTGTTATTTGTTCAAATTTCCTAATCTTTCAAAATCAAATGTTTAGGTGATACACCCACCTTAAAACTCAATGTTTTGCCTTCTAACACTTCTGCATGATTGTGGAAGGGAGAGTTCTTTTAATTTCTCAGTAAAAGCTGTCTTCTGCTGGTACTATATTTCCTGGTGGAGGCATACATTGTCCATGCTGGAGTGGTTAAATAAAGTTACTTTGACAAAAAAACACAAATAGACATGTTGTTCACTGTGATGGATTATTTATCTCAAGCACATATTAAGTCTCTATAAGTTGATTTTAATAGCATAATGGAATAAACTGAAGCCAATGATCATCTGGAAGGCAGGAAAAACAATTCTGAAATTTACCACTCAAGTGGTATATTCTGGGAAATGGTTGTCAGTAACGTAACGTGAATGTGGATTGTATATATTGGGCTTAATAAATACAATCCACATTCACATTACGTTACTGACTGCAAAATCGCCGGTGTGATCCTTTAATTTTAAACATTCCTATAGACATATAATAAAATGCAATCATAACATTAATAATACTCATAAGAATGTTAAACACCATTATACACCAAGAAAAGTTTTCCACTTAAAACTACAACAAAACTAATACAGCCTTAATGACATAAAACATAACTCGTGTACTCCTCCTTGTGGTGAAAAGCAGCATCTATACGTGAAAAGATTCAAGGAGGGAAAGTGGGAAGTAATGGCACTACTGGATCTGTACATTATGTGTAAACTCATTTCCTGTGTCTGATGGGAGCTGTTTTCCCACGTGACTGACTGGGTTTGTTGTCTTTTCCTTTGCTGGTGACGGTCAGCGTGTGGACGTAGAGGCGAAGGTACCAGGGCACCGAGTCCAGCAGCAGCACGGGGAAAGACCTGTACGGGTGGTGGTTGTACATCAGCGTGTGAATCTCGCCTGTCTGCAGCCCGTAACCAGCCACGTAACGCTCGCCGTGAAGGAGGGGACGCAGCATGTCACCTGCAGGCAGGGGGAGAGGAGAGATGAGCTGGTCGACAATGTGGGCAACATTACAGCAGAGAAAAGAGAACACTGAGATCTAAAAGTACCAGAATTCATAGTATGATGCATGATATGATGCAATAACAGCTTATGATGCTGCATGTTCTTTATATGAAAACCTATTCTACTTTTCATCTACATTTATACACAGTGGGGTCCAAAAGTCTGAGACTGCTGTGATAATGCTTGTATTTTGCGTTCTTTTTGAATTTAATACAAAATTTTTCATTCCAAATGATAATATTATTTTAGCAATTTGCGTGAAAAGTTAAATCTTTGAAAAATGTACATGAATTTCAGAATATCTTAGTATTTGGTTTGCTTTAATGACAGCATGCACTCGAGCTGACATGAACTCCACAAGTTTGTGCAAAGCCTGATGAGCCATGTTATCCCAGCATGATGTGATAATGTTCCAAAGAGCTTCTTGTGATGTCAGACTTTCTCATTATTTCCAGATTTACATGGAAAACATCATAGATTTTTAATGTGGTCTCAGACTTTTGGACCCCCACTACGTCTACATTTACATGCATGCTATACTTAGTTTATTTGCTTTTACTCTGATTAAGACAATAATTACATGGATTAAATTAATATGATTCCATGGTTCACCAAATACACGACATGTTGTGTAATCGGAGTATGAGGAGAGTCTGCCACAGGAGGAAATGCATGCAGAAGGGGCTTACTCCAAGAAGGATATTGCCTTAATCTGAGTCTAATCAAAGTTTTAACTTGCATGTAAATGTACTGAATGTTGAGCAGTAAATCCAGCATGAGAGTCTTTCACACTTTGGCCCAGGAGACTTATTGGGTCAAGGAACTTTTGGCCTTCAGATCAGGGACTTTTGGCCAAATCTGAACACTAAAGATCATTGTGGTTTTGCCATCATTGTTTTTTGACTTTAACAAGAACCTCAGAGATACAAAATTAGTTCACATCAGCGCACAAAAAGGCTGAAAGCCAAAACAGCTGCATTTATCAGCCACTCAACATCTGAAAATCGTGCACTTTGATACACGTTTTCCCATCAATACGAGACAACCAGCAGAGCTCTGAAGAGTTGAAATCTTCTCTGAATTAACTGCATTAATTGCAGGTGTATCACGAAAAAAAAAGCAAGCAAAATTGCTGAATATTTCTTGAAAATCATGGTAAAGTGTGCCAAACGCACATAAACAAGCAACAGTCCAAAAGGGATATGACGGGCATATCTATTAATATCTAGCGAACGGAGGGTTGATGCTGATCTTTCTAGCAGTGCTTTAGTTCTCATGATGATGCATTTAATTGCACCGTACATATCATGGTGTAGCGTGCTCTGCCGTTCTCACTCACCCTCACTGGATTTCCAGCGCAGCAGCAAGTTGAGAGTTCGCATGGAGCCGAAGGTGGCTTGCTGGGTCAGATCGTACACGGAGTAGGTCCGCCTGTCGCCCAACACCACCGCCTGGCTCAGCAGCGGCGTGGTGGGACTCAGCTCAAACTGCTCCCCCTGCAAAACGACATCAACCATCTGCAAGTCAAATCTGTTGCTGATACCTGTATATACAGTGTAGATTACGATTTACAGTGTAGATTACGATTTACAGAAAGTAGCTCAAATGACAAACAAGATATATTTGGTTAATTTCTGTTGGATTCCTTGATGAAAATGGTCAGACCCGTGGAGCATGTGTCTTCTGAAACACGTGTGATTTTTGAATTGTGGCTTGATTCTCATGTTGATTGAAATGCTAGACTTTTAGAGAGATGTTTTAATGATGACTTTGAAGGACGTCCAGTCTTTTGAATTTGTTCATTTATTTATTTTGTTTTGTAATGTACTGTGTTTTTAACCTTTTTATATTGCAGGTAGTCATTTTAGCATCTTGGCATGGGACTACAGATGAAAATTAGTCAATCATTGCTATATCTTGCATATTTACATTTTGATTGTTCATTGATGTGCATTAGTGTCCCAGTCTGAATAAATACATTACAAATTATTCTCAGATTTTTTGAAAAATATCAAAGTAAAACAGCAAGACAAGGAATATTGTGTGAGATGGTGTAATAGACAAATCTTTCAGACTGGATCTTAGCGTATTATGAGCTAAAGAGACTTCAGTCAAACCTGCGGGTTGTCTGTGACGTCAATATAGATTTTGCTGGAGGAGGCCAGCGGGCAGGCTTCCGTCAGAGTCCGAGAAAACATCTTGAACAGAGACCATTCTAAAAACAACAGATGAGTTCAAAGTCAGCCAAGGATGTAGCCTCCCACATTTGTTTCCTTGCACTCTTCAAACACAACCAACAAATCAATGATGCTGAACACAGAAAACTCTAAGTTGAGGGTGTCGAGGCTTTTCTGTTTACCTCGTTTGCCCTGTCCAGACGTATGAAGGTCAAAGACGACGTTCAGCGTCTGCCTCAGCTCCCATGATATGGCTTTACACTGCCGGTCCTGACACACAGGTCTGATGTGGACCGCCTGGGAGTGGAAACTACTGTGGAAGAGTTTCTCAGACTTCATCAGAACAGCCAGACCAGCCTAAAGGAGCAGCATTAAAAAAAAAAAAAAAAAAANAAAAAAAAAAAAAAAAAAATGGAGAGCAAGTTAGTGAGATCTCGAGAATTTCTGCCTCATGGGAGGGAGCTGCTCAAAACACTAAATTATGAGTGTCAATATATAAATAATATTGGAGGTCACATGTTTAAGTAAGAGGAGTCACACACACACACACACACACACACCTTGGAGCCACATGGCAAGAGTTTCTTCCAGGGTGTCAAATTTTCCGTGCAAACTATCTCACGTGGCAGGGTGGCGTAACGAAGGAAGCGATGATCCGTCACTTTAAGTTAAACACACACACACAAAAAAATCAATATGTAAACAATATATACAGTAAAGTACCTGTTTGCTTTAAAAAAGGCTCTGTAGATTGTGGGAGTGTGAGTTTATTGTTTATTGGATCCACATTAGCTTCTGCAAATGCAGTTGCTAGTCTTCCTGGGGTCCATAAACACACATAAATACATAAGAAACAAGTAAATCAAACAGAAGTATACAAATTAAACAAAGCATTACGTAACTTTAAAACCCATTAGACAGGAGCAGTGTGAGTAGTGAGCAAAGGTGAAGAAGTCCAACTGTACCGTTGCCGATCCCCAGCGGTTTGAAGGAGGCGCTGGGCTGAACCGTGTTGGTGGAGTCAATGAAGTTGAGAGAAGCACAGAAGATCCCCGACAAGACGTTGGTGAGCTCCTTCCACGTGCCGTCCACGCTAAAAACCAGAAATACTGCATTAATATAACAAAATCTTTAAAAGCTCATGCTGGGGTTTGCCTATTACTCAATCTAGCAGGAACTAAAGATGGAAAATAAGTCTTTCCCAAACTGTTTATCTCCTTGTAATTAAAGATCTAGATCAGTTTAGAATCGTATCATTTCCTAATATTTAGAATAAAAACCACATATTCACTGCACGTTTTCAAGTCAAATTTATGTTGCAAGCTATTATAACAGATTTACCATCTCCCCTTGATTGCACTAATTGCTGGAAACATATTTCTGCAGGCATTGTTATAAAGTGACATTTTCTTCTGCCAAACATAGTGGCTGCTGCTTGTCGTAATTCACCAGACACTGCCACTATTTCTCCAGCCAACAATAATTTGGATGCTGAAGCTAAAAATTAATAACTACATGATGACTATTTACTCCCTTTGTTGAGAAGGTTGCCTAATTTTTACCATCCTGAGCCAAATCTTGAACTGTTCATTAAGTTTGTTGTGTAAAACAATATTTCTCCTCTGTTACATGGAAAAATCTGAGATATTCAAAGTTTATTAAGTAAGTGGAAATAACATTCCACTTTAAAGGACCATACCTGTGATTTTACATGTTTGAACCAAATAACTACAATCCACACACAGGTTACATTACTGACAATTATTTTCCAAAACATAGCACTGTAATGGTACATATTAGAATTGTTTTTCCTACCCTCCAGACTGCCATTGGTTTTAGTTCATTCAGTATGTGCTAAAAATCACCTCATAGAGACTTGAAACGTGCTTGAGATAAATAATCCATGACAATTAACAAGATGTCTATTCAATTTTTTGTTGAAGTAATTTAATTCTGATACAAAGCGAAACTACATGGAAGAAAATGTATGTCTCCGACAGGAAATATAGTCCTAGGAGAAGACGGCTTTTACTGAGAAATTAAAACAACCACGCCTTCTATAATCATGCATAAGTGTGAGCAGGTGAAACATTGAATATCATGGTGGATGTATCACCTGAACATTTGATTTTGAAATACAAGCACAAATCTTTACTTTATGATGCTGATGAAATTAACTACTATGGTATCAAAACTAGGTGTCACATGACACTGCATTTTTCCATACTGAGTAGCATTTTACTGTGTCCATCAGAACCAATAAAACTTTTGTTTTTCGATTCTAAGTCCAAGTGTAGAAAGTGACATGTCTCATCTATCATGGATTTTTTCCTGTATGAATGCAGGGTTTATATAAATAAATCTGATAGACAAGAGCTGTGACACTGCATACAACAAAGTTTGTAAACTTTTTCAAGTAAAGGTCTATCCACTTCGAGGTGTATTTGTCAGCCTTTACAGCTTGAGTGCTTGTGTGGATGTTGTTATACACACTATCTCAGTGGATCTAACTCTTTTCAGCACAGTACAATACTTGTGTCAACCTGTCCCTTTTCTTCATGACTAAACACTAAACAAAAGAAAAGGAGGGAATGACATCATTACACAAATATTTTGAATAAAAAAAGATGAGGAGGACTAAGTGCTGAGATCAAGGGATGATGAAAATGGATAGTCAGAACGGAGCTGCTCTCTTTTCTGGATATGAACTCATTGCAACTTTCCCAGCTTTATGCCTTGGCGTTGATGATTTCAACAAACTTTGGCTTGAGGGTTAAAAACACTCAGTGCAAAACACTGAATCTACAATGACGCCTATCTTGCATTGTAGCATAGTGTCACTACATAACGTTACTGCATCTATATTTGAACAAATGTCCAAACGAAATACACCAAAACATCAACCTGAAATTGTCATTATAGGAGAAAAGTCTTTTTAAATAATTTTTGAGGAGGGCTTTTTCTTTAAGGTTATAAAACAGTCCGTTTAGTTCAGATTTGTAGCTGTACAGCTGTACTCACTCAGTGACAGAGTCCTGGAACCAGACCCAGAGTTCAGCTCCAGGGGGGGACGGCAGAAAGGGTTGTCCCCACTGCATGGTCCTCCAGTAGCCCTGCGTGAAGGAGATGTGGAGCTCTTGCACCGAGAACTTGGAGATGACCTGGCCAAGAGACTTGGGGAACAGCCGGTAGTGGGAGACTGGAAATATAATGTGTGACAACTTTTAATGTTTTACATAAAATACAGTATTTATATTACAAGGATGTATTATTTAACAGCAGTAACTACACGGTATATACAGTTTGTGGAATTTATTGGTTATTTACTTTTTTTGTCTCAATGCTACGTAAATGTGTGGCTGCAGTAAAGGCTAAAAAAGACTTGTCGTTTTCTTTTAACAATATTGCTCACTTATCAGACAATGAATTCCAATTCTTTATATGAGATTTGATTAAACAGCGATTATTTTATTCCACAATTCAATCTGAGTGGTCTTTGGATGTCACAATTTGACCCAGTAATGAATATCTGCAATTTGATTCTGTAACAATGAACCAAACCTGTGTGTTGAAAAGGAACATATGCAAGAATCTATGCTATCGTTATTCTCCTGAGGTGAAAAGTAGACAAGAGAATTATGATTTAAACTGTGCCTATGCACGTATGTTTTTATTCAAATCAAAGCTCATACACGCCAAGATGATACAAATACATTTAATTGAAGTTAATTGAAGTTTTTTCTTCATTTCATTTCAGTATCAGCATAAAATAATTTGTTGATCAGTTAAGTTCAGACCGCATTAACAGTGCATCAAATAATCACATCATACCACAAAACTAAATTAAAGACGAAAAAAGGGGAAATTAAGTACATCCAAAGCCATTTAAGGCCATGGGTTCAGATAATGTCGTCATATTTATAAGTTCCAAACACTTTAAATAACCTCTCTGTTTAAAACTGAAGATACTGATCATCAGACACGTTTTATAATCAGATTAAACGTTATACAGATCCACGTTATTTCTTAATTATGATTCATTACTCGCCTCTGTTTCCTCCCATGAAGTCTGTGTCCCACAGGGTGCGGAACTGGAAGCTGGTGTAAATATCTCCTGAATGCAGCGGCCTGATCACTAATTCTTCCTGAAAATCATCTTTAGGTTGAGGCACCGATGAGGTGAGTCTGGTTTCACCGGCAGAAGTGGCCGGTTTGTCGGTTGGAGCAACACCCAGAACCGTCTCTCCAATCTCGGTCGCTTCCCACCGCCTCTGCTCCGCTGTTTCGGCGCCTGCCTGCGTATTACCGATCTCAGCGGCATCAGGATCTCCAACCGATGTATTTTCTTGACTTTCTGCAATAGCAAACACCGATAAACTACACAAAATAAACAAGACAACCGGGGAGTAGCACTGATGGGCTGCCATATTTACTTAAAGCAAACGTTCACTTCCGCATTACTACGTCATACGTCCAACCAGCCAATGAGCTGCTTCCATATGATCTCCTGTCGCACTGATGTGAAGCTGCTTTGTTATCACTTTTTTTTTTTTTCATTTTATGACATTTTTTTTTTACTGGTTTTTACGAGACAACGTTTAACACAAACAAACATTTGCTAAGCGTTATGCAAATATTCTTTAATTGCTTATGAGATTGGTATTGCTAGACATTTTACAAGACAGATTTTTATAAATCACCACCATGCCTTTCCTCCTGAAACCGGATTGGATTTTGGATTTAGTTTTAGCAATATTCTTTCCACGTTTTTACACACAATAATTGTGCAGCATAGTTTTAGAGATTTTGAAGAAAACTTGAAGTAATTCCAGAATTATAACGTGAAATCATAAATAGCCAAGTCCCATATATTCACATTTATTACAGTAACAACTGTCCTCTATATCACCAATTTTCTGACCCATTTACCATGTATTTACCAATGCTGCATTCAAAGTAATTTCCAAAATTCCTAAAACATTTCTTTGCTTAGACTACAATAACTGCAGCGCAGTTATTTTGTCAAATTAATGAAAAACAAATGTGGCCTACGAGCATTATTTTATAGAGATTCAAGAGATATTTTGATGGTGAGAAAATTATAACGTATAATCATAAAAAGCCAAGCTCCATTCATTCGATTATACACATTGATTAAAGACAATAATTTAATTTCGAGTAAAAGCACCACTCATTTTCTAACCTGTGTATCATGATTCAGCGGTGCATTCACATTAATTAACCTATTAATGTGTCATAATTTCTCGATTCATTAATTGCAACGCTTGCATCTGGCATTGCTGAGCGTTTCCCCGCAGAGCTGCATGCTCAGACCCACAATAAAGCTTAAACCCATAATAATAAACCACGCGATGAATGCACATATATTTGTCATATTGGTGTATTTGGTTAATACAAATTCAAGTATCAATATGTGCAGCAGGCTTGGTGTGTTGCTGGACAGGGACGGGCATCATTGGGGGCACATCACCCCTCCCACATTCACACACGCGCGCGCGCACACACACACGCACACTCACACGCGGANCATCACCCCTCCCACATTCACACACGCGCGCGCGCACACACACACGCACACTCACACGCGGAATTTCTGCTCAGCCATGGCTCCCTGGTCGACGCTCAAAGCGGCTGTTGTCAGAGCGAATTAAATCTCTCGCTGCTTCCTCCTGACCTTGCCTGCCTGTGCTTGGGTTTTTTAATATTTTATTCAGGATTCCTGCGCTGTCTCCTCATGGCTACATCGGATGGACTAGACGGCTGTCTGCAACGAGGCAGATCTCAAAGTGACCCGAACATAGCCACCGAACCGGGCATCGATTTAGCGCACAGCACAGGTAAGACGCGCGATTTATTGTACGGATGCTTTATTTGCTGTATAATCTACAGTTTTCCTTCGCTTGTTTGGCGATGCAGCGGTTTCCAGAAGGCATCATGCCTGCCTGCTGGGACATCAGGACACCAAGGGATAATTAGCGCATATGTTTCCAGCTTTGGAGGCAAAATACAGGCTCTAATCTTGAATCACGGCGTTGCAAATTGAAAATTAATGTGGCATATCTTCTCCCAGCGCCTATGAATGGACTCATGTCTCTCCTCCCCTGATTTGTGCGTTTTAAAGACGCCTGTAGCCCATTGGGCTGTTATGGCTGCAAATAGTGGATTCAGCGTGTAGGCCATTTATAATAATAACAAGAATGCATGCAACACTTATTTATTGCTTTATGCATAATGCCATCTCCCATTATCATCACCAAATCCACGTGCTGTGTGGTCCATCTATTTACCTCGCCGCTCTCTTATCATATGTGAGCACAGACACACACACACATACACACACACACACACACACACACACACACACACACACACACACACACACNCACACACACGCCCTCGTTATTCATGAGCCACATGGATCTGAGCTTCAGGATTTGGGGTGTTGCATGTCTCCTTTCATCGCCACTTGCCCATCTTTTGCTGTGTTGCTCTGTCACTGCATACTGACAGCTCTATGCCCCCCATCACCCCCCACCCCCACCACACAGAAGTGATCAGTGTTATGATCGATGACCTGCCCTCCATGTGATTTAGCCTACAGCCCTCCAATCTAGACAGACTCAGAAGGGATCAATGCATGGATCATGCAGGTGTGCTTTCCAACATGGAGCCCTTGTTTATCTCTCAGTTGTCTGTTAGTCATCTCTGGGCAAATAATGAATTGATCTTTCATTAATAACAGGAGAACACCAGGGAGCAGTCATGTTCTCCAGCACTCATTCAAATAGACATCATGTGAATTTGCTATTACTAAATTTAACCTGTGACAAATGCTTCTTATGCTCAGATCTCCATATATGTATATATATATATATATATATATATATATTTATTTATTTTATTTTTTTTTTTGCATAAGCTAGGCTATTTACGGTCATATTGTGTGGGCATGGAGAGAGTCACTGCTCACTCCCACACATGGAGAGTTTTACGCACATGAAGAATGCTTGACTGAATGATTAGGGAAAAAAACAGTGTCATTTACCTTTTTACCTTTCAACTGTTTGCAAATGAGGCCTGTGTTCTGCACTCAGCAACTGCCACAGCACATTTTTAATGGAACTTTGCTGAATTGAAGCCTCCTATGGGTGATTTAATTCACACACAGGCGGATGTGAAAATGTCATACTGGTCTTCTGTCACACCTGAACAGATCAGAGAGATGACAGATCAGTCATGCTAGCGATTAGAGCTGAAGCCATCGGGGAAAACTGACTTATCAACGCCTCACAGTTGAATGTGGGCAACTGCATTTCTGTCCAGGATGTGAATACATGACGCAAATGAAAGACACAGTGATTCCAGTTGTCATTGTAAGGACAGTGACAGTGTCTGGTGGCCTAAAGTACACACTGCCCACCCCCTCTCTGTGGATTTACACTGTGCTAGCGTCTGGAACACCAGTCTTTGCCAAAGGATTACTATTACAAAGACAGTTTTTCCCCCAACACAGTGGCTCTTACAGCTGCAGAAGCTGACACCGTATTCATCCACTTACTCAACATGAAAGGAGAGACAGACAACAGCCACATTTAACATAGTTCTGAACCAGACTAATGTTCTATGTAGCCTTTTATTCCAAGCTTTGAATGGAGACATCCTCTCCAAACTGCTGATTTAAAGGTATATTTTCGAGTTAGTTAGGAACATAAGTCTGTTAACAGAAGCAGCAATATAAAAAACCTCCCACTGTTTAGATAGTTTGCTCAGACAAGGACCCTTTAGATTCTCCAGCTAATAAAACGTCACATTTGCTCAAAGTCCTACTTACTCATTGCGGAGTGTTGACTAAGGTAATGGTGTGGAGAGGACACCTTGATGCTCTGCGGACAGAGAATGTGTCCAAGCACAGTTGTCCCTGTGGCTTCAGTCCATGAAGTGATTTTTCTGTGCTATGCGAGATGCTTGTGCTCAGCTGGATTGATGTAGCTGATCAGAACTTAGGCAGGAAGGCCGGAGATCCACTTTTCAGAACAACTAAAGTGGAAATACTGGAACAGATCATCTGCCTTAATTCAATGTAAACACAAATTGTTTTCCAGAAAGGATGGTGTTGATGAGCAACTACTCCTTTGGTGAAAAGAAGTTCTCTAAGGTATAATCTAAGTTGTAGTTCTAGAGATGATCACTTTGGACTTGTCCATCTCTCAGTGTCCCCAGAGGTCCAAGAGATTCATTAGTTGTGTCTTAATTCAGGGGCTTGAAATTTGATGTCTGCATTTGTAGACTGGAAATGTTATAACAGGTTTACAAGGCCTTTTTCATTTTAAAGGCTCCTTTTAATGAAAATCCAGCCTGCTTATAACCACATTTTTGGGGTCCCATAGTCCATTGTGAGTCATTCAGCTTTCAGATGGTTTCTATCAAGTCATAAAGTCAAGAAATATTGCAATGACTACAGCTTGTTCACCAGGTATTCGCGTTCAGTGTCAGAGAGCACCAGTAAATATATATATCACTTGAACTACAATACACCAGCTAATGACCATGCTACTGCTAGGTGTAAATAGTGCTCTTGTTAGCAGCTCTCGAATATGTTGTTAACCACAAGGCATTGCAGGAAAATGAATGATCCCATCATTTGTTGATGCAAAATGTCACAGTTCATACTCAAAACTCAGGTATCATCAAACCTGCCCTAGTTTATTCCTGATTTATTGGCTGTTTACGACTAATGTTCTAATGATGAACTTTTAAATGTTTTACCTAACGATGACTGCCCAAACGCACCATTATATCTGGTCTCTGTGGGGTTAAATGCTGTCATTTCTGGAAGAGTTTCAGGTTCAGCCGAACCCTCAAGGTCCTCAGAGAGACCCAGACTCCTGCAGGGCTGGATTCTCGCTGTCAAGAGGACTTGAACCTGTAAACACCTGAACCCGAAGGACAGTGTCTCTAACCAATAGCACTCGCTTATTAGCATTTTCTAAAGGATTTGTTCCTTCTCTTCCAGTCTTGCTGATATGTGGATAATCCTCTCAGATCTGACATCAGTCGAATCCACACAAGACAGCAGGTATAAGTGGAGCCCACTAATGAAGGAGCCACAAACCATCTGAAAGCTGATATTGAGCCATGACCATGATTCACCCCAACCCAGAGCAATATCTACATATACCTTCCCTCTGGTTAGACCCTGATGAATAAATATGTGGCATAGTGACTCAGTGTCTTATATAATGTTCTCCCCATTTAACAAGGCTTTGTTTAAAATGAACCAGAAGTAAAAAGGAATTAACACCACAGGGCTTCATTACATAAGAAGATTATATTTTTTAAAAAAAGCAATATTTTTTACTATACACTCACTCTGTATTTAACACAAACATTCATTTATCTCATAAAACAGGCTTCTTTCATAATTCCCTATATGCCCACATCCAGTCTCCTCTCTGCATTGCTGCTTAGTGCTCAGAAATCTGAATTAAGAAGACAGCGATGACAAAGTGAGCCCTCTTTTAGTGGGAAAGGCGGTTGAAAGAGAAGGAGCAACAGCAGAGAGAGAGAGAGAGAGAGAGAGAGAGAGAGAGATCTTAGAGGTCTGATATCAACACCTAGCTGGGGTTGAAGGGTACAAATGAACAAATGGAAAAATTTCCTAACACAACCTGGAGGCTTACAGGTAGCGAACTAGAAGAATCTTTTTTGTGCAGCCAATAATGAAGCAGTCAAGCGGTGTGGAAGAGAGAAATAAAGAAAAGCTGGAAGTGCTGCAGTATTTGGCGACTTTTCACTGTTGTACATACGGTGGATCTATCGCACGATTGGTTCACGTTGAACCAATCTGAACCCTGAGTGCAGGCTGGTTAAGTGTGAACTCCACTCAGAGAGACAATGCCAAGAAAGACAATCAAACTCAAGTATTGATATTTTAAATATCTACAGCAGAAATTCTTCTTTACTTTCCTGCCTCTGTAGGGATGTCAGGTCAGAGGTCAGCTGCAGCGTGAAGCTGGAAGGGATTAATTTTATTGCTCAGAGACATTTCAGCTGTGCAGTTGGTTTTATATATAGGAATATATGATATTAGATAGATATAGGAACATAGATTGTGGGGTTACAGGACAGCTAGTCAGTCTGTTAGGTCACCACAACATTTTACAGGACTAAAGCATGTGAAAACTACAAAAGGAATTAAGGTTATATTACATTTCCACTTGCAACCCGATGCTGTGTGAAGTTGCGAAAATGGTTGTTGTGGTTTCAGGAAAAACAATCTAAGTGAGTCTCATTACATTTTTAATGACAGAAACCTATGAATTTGTAGAACCATCTATCTATCTATCTATCTATCTATCTATCTATCTATCTATCTATCTATCTATCTATCTATCTGTCTGTCTGTCTGTCTGTCTGTCTGTCTGTCTGTCTATCAGTTGAATCCCGTCTCCTTTAACATCTACTTGATTAATGAGCTTAATTGTTATGAATGATTTCTAACACTCCACAGAAAGGGTGTAAACTTGTATTCAGCTGTGTCTCTATGTATTAGCAAATTTGCAGAGGAAGCGATTGTTTATCAAAGGAGAAGTTTTCTGCTGGAAAAACATCAAGACTCAAGTGGTTTTACTGGAAGCAGAGATTCTTGCGGTTGCATTGAAATTCCTAGAAAGGATTCTGACTTTAGGTTCTGAAGATCTGATACCAAAACCTGATGTTCACCATTGATGTTTTTATTACAGTAGGATCCTTTGTGGCTGAGCTGGATGTCAGTATTTTAAACTTTGAGTACTAATAAAAGAAAAACACACTCCCATACAGTACAATAGACCCAGATATATAAGGGCAATGCCAATAACTGCTAGAACATTAAGGATAATCAGACGTTTTAGGACTGATACTAATTGATACTAATAGACATTTTTACAGAAAGATTCTGAAAAGTCCTTGAAATGTTGGACTCATTAGCCCCAAATTGTAACATATTCTTCCATACTGACTCATTTCAGTCCATTACACCTTATTACTTTCTATTACTTGTCCTTGATTTAACACTTAATTTTTTTTCTTTAGAGATTTAGAGATTTCTGTGGATTGGATATTTGAGTGTTTATGGAAATTATTCTATTTGAATATGATGACTTACAGCTGGACATGGGCTCCACTCTTGAGTTTGTGTTCTATTACTATTTGGATATAATGCATCAAGCTCGCAATGAATTTTGGTTCCTGTTTGTGCCCGTTCGAAGTGACCTGGATTAGCTTGCAATTTCTTATATTTTTACATGAATTCTGTTCTGATGTTTTTCTGTTTGATATTGCATCAAATGCATCATGGACGCCGAAAAGAAAACACATGAACATGTAATGCCATCTTGAAAAAAAACAACAACAACAACAACAACAAAATGCACATATAGAGACAGTTTTACATCAGATTTGGTCTCCAGAAGCGCCAAACCTCTGTCAAGCCCAGTTTAATTAAGTTCTTACTTCCTCTTTTCAGTAATGGAGCTGTAATTCATGCCAGAGTCACGATTCGTTCGTCATGGTCAGCCTGAAGAGACTCTGAGTCAGTCAAGGCCACCTGTTAGTAGTAGCCACTGGAGAGCTATTCATTCCTGCCTTTATGATGCACTATCCCCACGGAGCCCAAGGAGACTAACTTAACCATCTCCAGTGGGAAATGAGAGTGGCTTCCTGTTTGCAGATAACAAAATATCTGCTCTTCCGATCATGATTTTTTTTTTTTTTTTTTTTTTTTTTTTGCTACATTTGAAACGGTCTTTTTTGTCTCATATACTGTATAATAGATATATAATAGAGATATATTTTATATATCTGAAAAATCTGTAAACAGGAAACCAGACAAGAATGTAAAAATCTGGCGAATTTTAAAGCAGATGTCTTGGTGCAGATTTTAGAATTCTATTTTTGTCACTACCTTAGCATAAAAAAGTTACAGGATTGTGCAACTTTAGTGTTTTCTATGTAGTTTATTATGTAGTTTACTGTGTATTTTTGGCTGTGGAGGGCAACTCTTAGAAAAAGACTGACAAAAAAGTTATTTTCCTGTTACGGTAATACACTATTCCTCTTCAAAATTGCCATTAAGTCATGTGACCACCAAAGGATGCAATGTGATGTTGTTGAGGATTATTAATATTTTGTAAACATAAAACTGTCAGTGTCTTAGCTATTTGTTTATCTGATCCAAATGTAGCCCAAGTCTTAAAGTAGAAAATTAAAGGACCATATCAGTGATTTTTCATGCTTGAGCCCAATAAACACAACCCACATACATGTTACGTTACTGCCAACCATTCTTCCAAAAATTTTTACTGGAGCAGTAAATATTAGAATTGTTTTTCCTACCTTCCAAACTGCCATTGGCTTCTGTTCATTCCAGTACTCTATCAGTATGAACTTTAAAGACTTGAAATGAGATAAGTAATCCATCACAGCAAACACAACGTCTACTGAATGTCCATTAATTTAACCAGACCAACATGGAGCAGCATGTAAGAAAGTGTATATCTCTGCCAGGGAATATAGCCCCAAGAGAAAAGACAGCTTTTACAGAGAAATTAACATGTCTGTGCTTTCTGCAGTGGTGCATTCTGTAAGTGCTAGCAGGTGAAACATTAAATTTTAAGGTGGGTGTATCACCTTGAACATTTGATTTTGAAAAATTGAGAGATTTGGCAAAAGACAATCTAAAACCCGGTTTTATGTTTTGGAGAATTTATTGGGCTAAAACATGCAAAACCACCTGGTCCTTTCATCTCTCCTCTTAGTCTGTAACATAACTGGTTATTGTTCTGTTACAATGTGGATTCAAGTCTGCCGAGTATTGAATGAGGATAAGCTGCATCTGGATGCCTTGTTGAGCTCTGCTCTCTGCGGACGTTGTTGTTGGCTTCCAGCCGGCCATGAAAACGAAGCACAAAAATGACGACGAAGACAACAACAAAAGCCCTACATCATGCTCTGTCCCTGTGGATGTGGAGCAGATTAGGCATTTGACAGCATTTGAGCCATGTGTTGCTGTGGCTGATTGTGTGTGTGTGTGTGTGTGTGTGTGTGCCCCTACACCTGCATGTCTGTGTGTTTTTGGCTTGTGCATCCACACGTGCCTTGATCTATTGGAGAACTGGCAGGACTGTATAGGCCTGTGCAATGAGTGTGCAATGAGTTTAAAAAAAAAAAAAAGAAATTGCAGCTAGAATGTGCTAGAACAAGGAGAAGAGGCAGTCAGGCAGTTGAACAGACAGCCCTTAGAGACCAGAGAACGAGGACCCGAGCAGTTCTGAACACCTGTCAGAGACTCCAGCATAAAGCCAGTATGTAATGGAGCTGCTTAGCCTTTAATGGCTGAGGTTAAGTGGAGTTCAGGAAGTTGTATGCAGTATGCTGTGAGAGGTAAGAGCAAAGAGGCGAGTCTCCTCTGGGCATTGATTCTGTAAAATACTGGAAATCCATTTTGGAGGAAAAGAAAAAAAAAAGGAAGCTGGAAAGAAAAGAACAGGACACTAAATGAGTGAAGTGGAGCGGAGATAGAGGAGAGGGAAACAGTGTGAGGAGAGAGAGAGATGAGGAGGAGGCGGCCTTCGTTGAAAGAAAGCCAAGAAGTTGTCCTAATTGCTAACTGGCCACGATGATGGATAGCATGTAGGAGACCATTAATAAAGAGGCGGTGGCTGTGTGGATGGGTTTTGGAAAGGCTTTTCAACAGCTCCAGTACCTGCCCAGTTTTTCCTGGATACTGTATAAAACTAAAATTTAAACAAAGAATATCAGATTCCTCTTTTTACCCTCATCTGTTATATTTTTCTATAGGGATTTCTCTCATTTCCCACTCTTACTAACTGTTAGTTTTACATATTTTAGCTCATTAACAACAAATTTCTTAAACTTAAAGGACCATACTGGTGGGTTTTTACATCTTTGAGCCCAGTTCATATAACATGCATACATATTATGTTACTGACAATCATTTCTCCAAATATACTGCTGGAGTAGTTAATATTTTATAATTGTTTTTCCTACCCTCCAGACGACCACTGGACTGGACTTAGACCAGTGGTTTTCTGGAGGGTAGGAATTGATTTTCCTACTCTCCAGACTACCACTGGTCTACGTTTCTACGTTCAGTCCGGTATGCTTTTAAAATCAACTTGTGGAGACTTGAAATATGCTTTAGATAAGTAATTCATCACAGCAAACATGACTTCTACCAAATTTTTTGTCAAAGTAACTTTATGGAGCTTTATTCATGGAAGAAAATATATTTATCTGCCGGGAATATTGTTCCTGGAGAAGACTGCTTTTACTGAGAAACTAAAATGACCGTTCCTTCTACTTTCAGATGTGTTAGTAGACCAGATTAGGTGATTTAGCAAAATAACAGGAAAACTATGATATTGTATTATATTATGGAAAATAGTTGTCAGTCATGTAGTGTGTAGTGTGTGTGCGGGTATTATTTATTGGGGTTAAACATTCAGAATCACCTGTATGATCCTTTAACATAAGTGCTGACTATTTTCCAAAGCAAACTATGTTTTTTGATTGATTTCTTGCTTTCCGGGCAGGTAAATTTTTGTTTATTTAACCATTATTTAACCAGATAAAACCCACTGAGATTTAAAATCTCTTTTCCAAGAGTGATCTGGCCAAGACAGCAGCACAATTACATACTGTAGCTGCAACACAGATACATAGAGTGCCAATCAAACATTTACAATATCAACACAATTCAAAACAAATAATTCAATGAATTAAATCATTTTGTTCATAGGTTCATCAAATCTCTGAAATCTTCAATTAAGAGTCACAATCAAGTCTCAAGTCATAGCACTCCCAAGTCCCAAGTCAGAAGGAAAATCAGAAGTCAAGTCCTAAACTTGAGTTGTGAGTCCTGTACAACTCATAATGCACTCTACACATAATGTGTGTAGTCGATTTTTTTTTTAAATCAAAATACAGACTATAAAAACACAATAGTCTGGTTTGGGGAGTCAGAAGGCTCAAGTACAAGTGAAGTCACAAGTCAGCAGTGTCAAAGTTGAGTCACAAGTCTTTTTTGATAATGTGAGTTTCAAGTCGGCAAATTTGTGACACAAGTCCAAGTCGAGTTTAAATTATGCAACTCGAGTCTCCATCTCTGAATAATGAAACTTTTACCAAACAACATGTGATGAAATGTTTACTGTATTTACTACTATCCCAAGCAAATCTCAAGTCTATTACATTTTCAATGCAGAGTGAAATGAATGAAAAGCAATGGCTGCATTATAAGAAAGAAGTTAATGTAAAATGTCATGGTATTCTTTGGAAAAATGGTCAGAAGTAAAACATGCGAAACCACTGCTTTTCTTAAAGATGTCAGATGACAGAAATCACAGAAAACCAAAAAAAAAAAAAACNAAAAAAAAAAAAAACATCTTCTAAATACAGGATGTGCTGTCTGGTCCCACCACACCAATCAGTGAGGCTGGAACATGCAGAAAAGCACACAATCACATCCACTGTCCCTCCTTCAACCTTTTTTTTTTTTTTTTTTTTNTTTTTTTTTTTTTTTTTTGTTTCTCCCCTTCTTCCTCGCACGCAGAGACACATGTAAATCAGTGTATTGTAGCCTCACACCTGTTCTAAGCCGCACTGTCCCTTTCACTTAGCAGACCTGCCAGATTTAGTCAAGGATAGATGATGAGGGCAGAGGGGAGTCCCAGGCCCCATCACCGATAAATGCTGCTGTCTGGGAGAGAGAAATATCACAGTCAGGGAGTAAGGAGTCAGAAGGAGGCTGGAGCAAAGAGAAGGAGGGAGGCGAGGCATGTTGAGGCAGACTGTCAGACTTTTAAACCACCGCAGAAGCGAGGAGAAAGTGGTGTGAAGCTTTCTGAGTGACTGTTGAGCTTGATAGGCACTTAGGCAACAGCTTTATTGAACATCTC
Source organism: Lucifuga dentata (assembly GCA_014773175.1). NCBI lineage: Eukaryota > Metazoa > Chordata > Actinopteri > Ophidiiformes > Bythitidae > Lucifuga > Lucifuga dentata. The sequence goes on from VXCM01004286.1 coordinate 35,124, forward strand.
TGCACAGGCCTCTCAGGAGATGGCAAATTAAATACATAGCCAGATCAGATAGCTCTGCTAGAAAGAATGCAGTCGTAAAAAAAAAAAAAAAAAAANAAAAAAAAAAAAAAAAAATGGGAAATGAATTGAAGCTTTTCATCGTGTCGCTGAGCTTGCGTGCGTGGTCAAAAACAGAATGCATGTAGTATATGTGAAAATTAAGAGAGAGTGAAGGGTGTTATGGTAGAATGTGTTTCAGCACCATGGACAGCACCAGTCATAGCATTGTGGCAGGGCTGCTGAGTCGAGATGAGTCGTGGCCTGTGTACTGATCACAGAGGCCTCGAGTCAACCACACTTTTGATCTGTCTGAAAGAGACTGATGATACTTTAATGAGGAAAGCCCAATATGCAGATCCAGGCACAAATTCCCTTTAATTTAATCATCCCATGCATGCATGTAAGCTAAACGTTTCAATCCAATCCTATTAAAACTGCTATTAGAACTGTGGCCAAGCGCGTGGTACAGACTTAGAGATGATTATTGATGGATTGTGACTTCTAACCCTGATCTATCATAGTGCAACAGTTCTGCTACAACATGAGGTCTTTTTTACCACCTCAGCATCCCTCTGGCACAGAGCGACTGCATGGAAGCTTTTGTTGTACAAATAACATACATCTAGAACTGTAGAACCCTTTATAGACAGTTTGCTTTGTAGACAGTCGGCCATCAGCCCCAGACGGCTCCTAATGTTTTAGTCAAATCATGCCAGACCAGATCTTATGTTAGAAATGACTCATTTTGGATCCAATTTGATGGGATAAAAAAAAAATAATGTTTTGAGCAGTAGATGCACAAACTATCTTGTCATATTCTACTAAATCTACAGTTTTTGTTCAAATGGATGCATATAAACATAAGTTATGTATATGTAATGAAATCTAGCTGAAATAGTTCTCACACACCACAGTCTTAATACTGATTTAGAAGTTAAAAAAAAAAAAAATCCTGCACACCACCCATGGTGATTTTTTTATTTTTTGTACACTATTGGGTGCAAAGACCTTCTTCAGGTAATTGTAAAAAGATTCTGTATTGGCTAAAGAACATCATGAATAAAGTGATCAACAGTGTGTCTATGAAATCTGTCCCAAGTTTGTCTTTACATGATGCCGTTGGATTGATTGCATTCTTGACTCTACGTACATACACAGGCAGAACTGTGCACATTTGTCCACACGCTAAGGATGTGTGGCATGGCATGTATGAGATGCTACTGATGTGGTTATTACACGGTATGGAAACGTGACCATGCATGTAAAATCTGATCTGGTTAACTGTGTCCATATAAACATAACAAATGAGGTTACTGGGCAGTTAGGCTACATTTATACTGTAGGTCTTGTTGCCACTTCTAATTTTTTGCCTTTATTCAAGTTATTTGTACAGCATGTTTACATCTTCTTTGTAAGTAGCCCACATCCAATACCTGTTTTTTTTTTTTTTTTANTTTTTTTTTTTTTTTTTAATTTATTTATTTTTTACCTGAAACACCCCAGATGCAAGAATGCAGGTTTGAGCATGCACACCTTTATGGATGGGATGCAAACAAAACATTGCAATGGATGGAAATGAGACAGACATATTTGTACAAACTTTTGCTTTCTGAAGCATTTTTAAAGGTCCACAAAGACTTGGTCATGTTTTAAGATGGAGAAGAAGTATTAGAGCACTTGTTGCAGTAATGATCATTGCAACCTCAGTTCACAGGATGCAAGCGAGGACTAGCAACTTGAAATGCAGAGAGAAACATTTTATATGTTGTGTGAGCATGTATCGCTAAGACTCTCATCACAGTACATCCTTTCATCAGGCAGTCATAGTGCAGAAGTGGGTGAGAGCCTGTTATTGCACATTAGCACATCTACAATGGATGAAAATGACATAAAAGCCTCACCGGTATGTCTGATATACTGTATATAGTATGTCCTCCATTTCTGTTGATGGAGAGTGGTCACCATATCCATTGCTTATGTTATTAATATGGTTATAAAGTAGAATGGCAAGTAAATTCTGATCTGTGTATTTACATCACAGCTGCTTTGACATATATCCGATACCTGTCTGATTTATCTTTACATATGCATGTTGTCCCCAAACAGATCTGACAATATCCAATTCCGTGTATCTTTTTCACCTTTTACATCTTCACAATGCATATCCACGTGTGAGCAAGAGATCTGAATCAGGTTGTTTGTACATGATCGTGCAAATGTAGCATTCGTGCATTGACTCAGGTCTGATTTCTTTAATAGTCTACCCGCCTCTACTTCGCCTCATTGGAGGATAATTTCCAGTTTTACAGTTAACTCTAAATAATTAAAGACACAAGAACTTTAGTACCTCATATTAATTTGGATTGAAATTAAAAGTGTGTCAGTAATCTCATTTTAATTCAGCTACATGTGGCCTGTATTTGTCACTGTTTCCTAATGTTTATAATACACTGGATGGTCCGACTTTGCTAAACATGATCAATATGAAGTCTAACACATGACAGAAATACAGCAGCTTTCTTTTTTCGGACTATGACATGGCGAGATGTGTTGTGCTAAACCCAGGCGTGTCATCAAAAGAGTTGTGCACACTTTGTGTTTCCCTGGAGGAGTAGCAGCTTTGCTAACACTCCACCATGGCTCCCTGTTGTAGTTCCACATATTGCTCGGGCTGTTACAATGCTCGCTTCCCATGCTGCATTGCTGCACGATTGAGTGGATCCAAATGCGAGCAGAATCATAACTGCAGGGACTTGTTGGAATTTAGAGTGATAATAGTGATCATTTGTACTGTTCTTGTGTGCGCCTCTCATTGTCTTTCCTGCCTGGAGACCATGATGTGCTCCGCTTCCTGCAGAGAGGAGAGGAGGGAGTCCAGCGGAACTCAGCTGTTAGCTGCTGTATCAAGAGTAGAAACACACACACACTTCATATGTATATGTATATATATGTACTCTCATGTACTGTGTGTGGAGTGAGTAATTACCCTCACATTCTCTCTCTCTCTCTCTCTTTCTCTTTAATGCACACAGTTGGTATGTGTTATATGAATTTTGCAGGCTTTGACCTAAATCAGTGGAAATAACAGGAATAATTTATGCACCATTGCTCACCCACCTGACTACTGCTGGAGTCTAGAACTCGCCTCCTGACTGACACCCACAAACCAGCCCACACCCACAGCTAACTCACCTGCCTTTACACTTCAAGAGCACAGGTTTCACATTTGTGGGAAAAAACGATTGAGTATCTTACTCAAGGACACTGTTGACGGACACAGTGATTGCTGCAGGACTTAGAATGTGATTTTTTTTTTTTTTTTTTTTTTGTTATGGACATTTTAGTCAGCAGGGTCTGAGTGTCATTTCCTAATTCAAGCACCTCTGTAAAGATGTCAGTCTATTGCAAGTAGGACTTTTGAAGGCAGAAAGTGAGCTGAATGAGTCAATATGAATCGTGCACTTATGAGATTAATGTGATAGATTGCAGGAAAGTACACAGCGAAGCGAGACCTCCATTACGTGATTGAAGAGAGCTTTTTTGATGGAATGGGATGACATTTCTTGAAGTGGGAACACAGCCCAAAACATAACCACTGAAGCTCTGGGGAGTGGAAATCTCCACAGTGTCTTTTCTGGTGGGAACGTAGGAATCGTACTTTCTGAGAATCACCCTATCATGACAGGAAAAGCAATTTTAGCAGGAACATATTTGTCCTGCTGGGTGGAGCTAATGGCTGCAGCAAAGCTTTCAAAAAGAGCCTGTTTGTCTTTTTTTTTTTTTTTTTTTTTTTGAGTGACAGGTCAGATCTGTGTGTAAGTGTGACTTTTGCATGTGTGTGCCAGTGCAAGTGTGTGTACAAAAAGTCTTCAATATTTTTAGCTTTTTCAATGTTAAAGCTCAGTCATCCAGGCTGAAAACTGATAAATAAAAACAGGAGGCATCAGAACAATTTTATTCTTGTATTAAATGTCTTATGTTAGAAGCCAGCAGGTGTACTTTAGGATCCATATTCAAACCATTTTCTGCATTATGGCTAAAAATAGTTACTGGTTAAAAAAAAAACCCAAACCAACAGACAAAAAGTTATTTATGAGCCTAGAATTCTATGCTTTTATAAGCCTTCTGGATAGTTCAAACAATTTAAAGGTTCAGATTCCATTGAGTTAAATAGAGATGGGCCTTTTTGTAATTTTGTTTCACATAGACATTAATAAGGGTTCACTCATGGCTGAATGGGACTTGTTTGAACATTAACACACACACACACACACACACATATATATATATATATAAAATATGGGTTCATGAAAAGAGGAACTGGATGCAAAGAACCAATCACAGGGACCAAGCAATCAATACTAACAGTGAAAGTAGAAAATGAGGAAGGAAGATCCCGTGAGAGCAGTATTGCATGGGACAAATTCAGACTAGCAAGCAGGTAAAAGTAGATAAACAGTCTTTAATTGATGTCGAGACAAAAATGCTGAGCAGGCAGACGGCCAGGATTCAATTACAGGTAACAGATAAGCAGGCAAACATATCCAAAACTGGATGAAGCAGGTAATCAGAAAACCAGAAAGCAGGTCAAGGTCAGGATTCTTAAGTAGTTAACAGGCACGCTGGCAAACACACAAACAGATCCAAAAACAGCCGAGGTCAGGATTCACAAACAGATAACAGGCAAGCAGGTGAACAGGTAAACAGAAAACAGCTGGCCCTTAAACAAAAGCCACTGTCTGGTGTATAGAGACATAGTGATTTGCAGATTGGTGAACAGGTGAGGTGGTCATGTGACTGTGACAAGGAGGGAAACTCAGGGGCGACGGCTGGTGGACAAGAAGTGAACTGCAAACTCATGATGAGCGGTAAAGTAAAGGGAGGAATTAAGGGACATCCAGGTGAATCAATAGTCTAAAATGCAAAATATTATAATTTTTATTTTATATATAAATCTAGATACCATAAAATAAAAGTACATAATGCAACAATGCTAAAAACTAGGACATACCAAATTATCTTAATGTCGAGACTTGATCGTAAATGAGTCAGGGCTTTTGCAAACTGACAATATTTCAGTCTGCGCAAATTGTGTATTTTAAGTCCAAACTTTGGTCCATCAGCAAATCATGTTTAGTCTGTTCCAAAGCTGATCCATCCATCACGATTCACGGAACACTGAAAAGTGAGAAAATCCTTTTATAAGAAGCACATAATGAACTTGATTCTATTTATTGATGCTGCAGAACAGCGGACATGTGAAGCCGTCCGCTAATCCTCATTCTCATCACCAACATATGCTAACAAACATATGCCTCAGGCTTTTCCTATTGGCTGCTGGCCTCACTGACATCATTTTCACTCTGGTGATGCCAGGAGCTCACGCTGGACTTTCACACTTGGCCTGTAATCACTTTGATGATGTCAAGGTTTGAATTTGCAGGCTCTCACAGCCTGTTTTCCCAGAAATGATATTTTATTCCAAAAAAAATTTGCAGTATATTCCACATAAGGATTAGTCAGTTTAGGATATTTACTTGATACTGTGCTGAGGGCAGATATATCAACGTTTTTATAATTTAAATTATATTATTATATATATTATAATTATATATTTTGTAGGACTGATATAAGCCACTAATGCAGGATGAAAATAATATTGAGGTGAACAGATTTAAATTTTATATTGTTAATTTAAATCAGGCTGCATTTTACAAATAAAATATAAAATGAAGAGTTCTTTTGGAAAAACTGATAACTCCACTTTTATAAATTTTTAAAACTCATATTTTTAATGTGCATTCCAGGGGTAATATAGATCAAAGTGCACATCACTTTAAAATCATGATTTTTGAAAATTATATGTATGAAAGTATCCATCCATCCATCCATTATCCTCTGCCCATCCGGGTCGGGTCGCGGTGGCAGCAGACTAAGCAGACTAAGCATGAAATGTATGAAAGTAGTTTTTGATTTTTCTCTTCAAGCTCCAGATTTGGGCTTTTATATTCAACAGACCAGTTTTTCCCTTCTAATGAGTTGCATTATGAAAAAATAAAGGACATGAAAGAAAAATCCAGCAGACATGACCTCTGTGTCCTCTCGTAATTATGGTCCTAGGCCTTATACATGTGTAGTCATAGAATTCTCCAAAATACATTTAGAAAAAAAGAAATCTTCTGATTATCAATAAATTTATCATTCACTTGCTAGTGAAGTAACATTTCGCTTGTATAAATATTTGTTATTATACATGCAAATAGGGTATGAATAGGGTAAATATCTAGTTTGAGATGAATCTCAAAGAAAATCAAAAGCTTTACGAGACAACGTACTTTCAAATATTATGAACATTTGTGTTGATTGTCCAGAACAGAGTCGTTTTGTGAAGGTTTTCCTTCTTCTGTCTCCCTCAGTAAAACACTCTTGAGACTGGTCATCGTTTTTCATCTCAGCCTTTGTCTTTCATTCACACTCTTCGCCTTCCTTCGTCTTCATCCTCACTATGCTAGTTGTTAGCCTGACTGTGGCAGGACCCCCAAGGCAGCAGGCTGCAGACAGATGGCAGCACAGTTGCAGTGCCAGGGGGGTAAAGTGAGGAGGTTAGCTGGTGTGGCAGCGGGTACGGAGCTGGTTCGTTCAAGGGCACATTTTCTGTTGCCTGAGTGGAAGGCAGCGGGGGTGTGGAGTGATGAACCCAGTCTCTGTGGAACCTGCAGAAATGCTGGGGGGGTCTGGAGTCAGTCTGATGTTATTTATAGCTGCGATTAGATCATGGAAACACACATTTTGCTTTTCTGTAGGAAAGGATGTGTTACATATGGAAGGATATTTTTTTTCCTGTGAGTTGTAAACAGACAGAGCAAGCTTCTATAAATCAGATAATAGATTAAATAAATTGTGAAAATTCCTCATGCAGCAAAGTGATTCTGCTCATTTTAACGTTGTGAAGTCACAGACAATCAAGAAAACAACACCAGTATCGCTAAAATTCTTCCACACTTAGGTTTAGAAAGTTCTTGATTTTTTTAAACTCAATTTGAAGAAAATTTGTTGTTCTAGTTTTCAACTTCTAGAAAAAAATTATAATTATTCATATTGAGAAAATTTAAAAAAAAAGCTTCAGAAAAGAAATATAAGTATATACATGTACTGTACATTTAAACGTTTAAAAGAATCTAAAATCTAAAAATTCAGAAAATTCTCTCATGTCGAAAATTGAAAAATAATTGTAGAAACACTGTGCCCACATAAATCAAAACAATTGTTTCCATAAATTATTTTACACACTTCATTGTATGTCCATTTTTGATTGAGTCCTTCAAACCTGTTCCAACATTTGTCATCATGTTTAGCAAAAGTTTTTTCATTTATTTATTTATTTATTTATTTTTAAACAGTCCTGATTTCTGGCAAACAAAAGCCAAACTCAAAACTCAATGACGAGCAAAATAAAGACTTCACTACAGAGGGATGCTCTGCAAAAATGACATTGATGTGAAGGACAAATATTATTTTTTCTTTTTAATTTTTTCAGAATAGCAAAGAGAGAATTAACATAGTCTTTCTGTGTCCCAGTGCTCTATAGTTTAATTTAGTAAATACTTGATTCAGATTTTTCCTTTTTACTACACAGGGATTTAAAAAAACACCAACCCACTCATTAGATCTTCAGCAGAGAAAAGCTTCATACAGACTTGGTGCCGAAACACTGACGTTAGTGTCATGCTCGTACTGGTGAAACTCCTTCACGCCTAAAAGGTCAAATAAAGACACTCACTATTGTATTCATAGCTCACAGTCTGTATTTTTGGTTTTCAGAAGAAGAAATCTGGAAATAAGGTGCTTCGTACAACGCTTTTGACATTACATTCCTGTATTTTAATAGAGCATAGTAACTTTTATTTCCTGTTCGTTCGCTCTCAGTACAATCTTAAAATAATATCATGATATCTCAAGGTATTTTTGTGGTAAGAGCACATGGCAATATTAAAAAAAAATGTAACACTGAACCACGTTTTGTTGTTATTGCAGCAGTAAACAATACTGCAAATTGTAAAAACATAATCTGTAACTGTAATAAGCTATAATATATGAGTTTGTAAAGAGTTAATCGTTGTAACTTGACCTGATAGCCTTCAGTTGCATAAAACAAAACAGTAGCACCAAATAAAAGACACACACACACACACACACACACACACACACACACACACACACACACATGCACACACACTTGCACACACACATGGGGGTGCAGGTCAAGTCCATGGCTGAGACAAAGAGCTTAACTGAAGTGAGTGGGGATATTTACATTTGTTCTCCAGTTCAGTATTCTTCTAACACACAGTAAGTGTGTGTTAACAGAATAACCCTAACCCTAACCCTAACCCATTATGTCCTCTATTGTGCTATATAGAGCTGGAGAACATAGGACCCTAGTAACGTAGGAGTGACTCCAGGGAGTGTAGTGGCTAAGCTAACTAAGCTAACATGTTCATAGCTCATATCGTCAGCAGAGTTGTCTTTGAACAATATTTCCTCATCGGGATGTTGTATTTTGGTTTGAACTTTGCTAAGTCTCTTAAAGTTTTCCTTTTGACGTTTTAACTGGCATCATATCTTTAATAAGGCAAAAAGTCACCACTTTGCTAATTTCACCCCACCATGTTTTTTCTGACACGGATTAAAATTAGAAAATGTTCCAGCTATATTTGACTAAGCCAGCATCACTTGTCTGCTGGTTTTGAGTCATAAATCAGCTTCCTATCTTGCTTCTTCATGTGACTTGTGACTTTCTTGGTAATCACCCGAGTGGTTCTGCTTCAAGTGGTGAAACAAATTTCTTGTGCTCCCACATTTAGCAGTTAGCCAGTTAGCCTTATAGCTGAACCATTTCCAAATTCATAGCTTTTTAGTTCATCAGGTGCTGACCAGCTGCTTTTGGGCATGCTTGTTTAGTTTCTTCTTCTTGTGCAGGTTATGAAAAAGCTGCAATGTCATTATCATGATTGTATAATATAAAAAAAATTATATTTTTGTATTATCGTGAACAATATGATATGTTGCAGCTGTACTGTGTGTGTTTAAAATATTGTAAATGTTTCTATAGGCTGCATTATTATATATTTTTTTTCATTTAGGGCTCTATTTTGAAATCTTTGAGATGCTTTAATGTGGGGAAAGTATACTACTCTCCCTTGCTGCAGCACCGCTGTGCATACTGAGTGAAATCAAACCATCTTAGTTATTGTCTCTTGAAGGCACCCCTCTTGAAAAGCCAACTCAATTCTGATTGGCCAGCTATGACATAATGTTAGCCTCATGCTTTATGTGTTTGTCTAACCATTTTCCTTATGTTACACAGTGATATAGCCACATCATGGAAGTAAAGTTCAGCACCTTTGGGTGTTTGTACCGAATGAATAACTTTTTTGTGAATCTCAAGTTTTTCAAGTTTAACAATTTTCAATACAAACTCAATCATACTGTACATCATACAAACATACAAAACAGTAATATAATACTAAAACAGTAATAATTTAACAGTTACATCACCTTTGATAAGAAATGTTCTTGTTTCATAGTAAGATATCTGTCACAGTTCTGCATGTCTGGTCAGCCACTCACCTGCCATTTCTGCATGCCTGGTCCT